>ML279200.1:180398-211641 GCA_005239495.1 Nicotiana undulata | reverse complement strand
TCCCATCCTTCTTTGGCACTGGCACAACATTTGCTAACCATGTGGTATATCTGACGACCCTGATCACATTTGCATTTAGTTGCTTCGTGATTTCTTCTTTAATCTTATCACTCATGTCTGTCTTAAACTTCCTTTGTTTTTGCTGGATTGGTGGAAAATTAGGATACGTGGGAAGCTTATGAACCACTAAATCGGCAATCAAACCCGGCATGTCATCATACGACCAAGCAAATACATCTCTATACTCGAACAAAACTTGAATTATGGCATCTCTCGTCCTTTGTTCAGTATGAATGCTTATTTTTGTTTCTATGGTTTCTTCAGGACTTCCCAGGTTAGTTGCCTCAGTTTCATTTAAGCTAGGCTTAGGCTTATTCTCAAATTGATCCAATTCCCTTTTTATTTCCTTTAAAGTCTCATCTTTATCATACTCAACTTCTTGATTCATTATTTCGAGATTAGACAGCTTTTTAGGACCTGGGCATGAATTCCATGTGCATGTCATGTTTTTAAAGCCAACGTTAACAAAACTGAAAATGATAAGAAATTAACAAAAATTAGGGAAATGAAAAGACAGAATTTTACTATGAAACTGGAACTTCATTTCATTGAATTTTAAAGGATAGAAGGATTAACATCAAAGCAAAGCAATTAAACTAAAATATCTGGATTACAACCCTTAAAATAATCCAAACAGAAAAAGCAACAAAATAGACTACCAAGACTCCTTCCTGATGGGAAGAGGAGTTGATTCCCAGTTTTTGAGCGAGGTATCTGGACCAATGAGCTGAACACTTGCACGGCTAGGGCCCTCGCCAACTTGAACCATATTGATATCATAAAACATCTCCTTGAGACCCTGGCAGACTTTATCAATGTCATCCTGAGTAGAAAGATTTTGGACTTCTTCTAATTGTGGCCTGACAAAAGAGTAGGCAATGTGAGGGATTGGTATGGACAGATTCCAACCATTCTTTTTGCGGGCCTTGGCTCTATGTTTGTCAGCTGATGTTGGTTTAAAACCCAAGCCAAATGTATCTTTCTTCAAAAAGGGAGAAATGGGGTTCACAATTCCCTGTAGAGAGGATCCTAATCCTTTTCCTTGTTCATAGTCGTTCCTCAACATCAGTGAAGCTACCATCATAGATGTGGCTGAAAGATGGGGATGTAAAGTTTTGGCCCACCCAATTGAACCTCAACCTTTTTTGAGCTTCCAAGGACATAGAGAACCGTTTTTTAGGAACATAGGTTTGAACTAGAGCTCGCACCTTTCACAATAAACGGTGCCAATTGCGGCGGGATTACTATCACTTTTGGCTCTTGCCCTATGGTTCCAACAACCATTTCTGTCTTGCCAGACTGCTTATAATCCCGATCATCACAAATTATCCCAGATAAAATGTGTATTATCGTGAGTTGGGAGTGGATTGTTTGTGATATTATGAGTATCCTCATTGTTTGTTACCACAATTGCCTTTGCATCAATCAAGTTTTCAATGGATTTCTTTAATGTCCAACAATTTTGGGTACTATGACCTTGGGTGTTAGAGTGATACTCACATCTTGCATTTGAGTCAAAACCTTTTGAATTTGGATTCACATAACGCAGCATGACAGGTTCAATCAACTTCAATTGCATCAATTTTCGAAATAAGCTTGTATACGATTCTCCAATTGGGGTGAACTCTTTCTTTGGATCCTCCTCTCTCACATATCCTTGTCGGGGACGAGGACTATATGATGCCTGAAAATTCAGGCAAAGCTGACGGGAGCCTTGTGGGATCGGTGCCCGCCATTGCTGGTGATTTGGAGGCCTAGCATAAGCCTGAGCATTAAACATTGTGTATTATGGTGAAGGAACTGAGTATGGGGGACCCTGAAGTGGATAGTAATGTTGAGGAGAATTGGATTTTCCTTGTTGGAACTACACATAAGAAGGAATTACCTCTCTTTGAACTCCTCTGAACCCAGATGCCATCATGGATCCTTCCTCTTTCTTTTTCTGATTTCCGAAACTGCCTGACCCGCTTTGAATTGCTTGAGTGGTCACCTTAAGGGTTGTATGACTCACAATTTTTCCCGATTTCATGCCATTCTCAACTATTTCACCAATCTTAATTGCCTCAGCGAAAGGTTTACTAATGGCGGCCAACATGTAATGGAGGTAATCAGGATCCTGAGCTTGGAGAAAATAGTCAATCATTTCTGCCTCTTTCATTGGTGGTTTGACCCTAGCAGCCTGCTCTCTCCACTTGATTGCATATTCTCTGAAGCTTTCTGTTGGTTTCTTCTTTATGTTGACGAGAGAGGAATGGTCAGGCACTATATCAATATTGTACTGAAATTGTTGGACAAAATCTTGAGCCATGTCGTTCCACACATGCCAATAAGAGGTGTCTTGATCTATGAACCATTCTAGTCAAACTTTCCCCAAAATAAGCCATGAGTAATTCTTCTTGGCCTCTTGCTCCCCTTAATTGGTTACAATACCTTTTCAAATGGGCGATGGTATCACCATGCCCGTCATGCTTGTAAAACTTGGGGGTCTTGAAACCGGGTGGCAAATGGACATGGGAGAACATGCATAGATCATTAAATGACACACTCTTGTGGCCTCCCAAACCCTGTATGTTTCTCATGGTTTGTTCCAAGTTCTTCATTTTTCGAGTCATTTCCTCTTGTTCCGTATTCTTGTCAGGCTTTTCGATCTCAATTGGGAACATGTTCTGAGGAGTATGCTTGTATGAATCTTGAACCTTGAAAGTCAGTTCTGAAGAGTAATGTTGAGCATCATGAGCATTCAGTTGCAGATCATTGTTGGACTTTAGAGCAAGAGATGGTTGAGGAACAGTGAAAGTAGGGACAATGGGTACATTATGTGGGTCATTTCTGAGGGGTGCGGTTGGAGGACGTGGAATGGAAGTACTAGGGATAGTAGGAAGGTTAATGATCAGACTGAATCCAGGTTGGTACAATGGGTTACTTGTTAGGGAGATGGGCACTTGGTTCGCAACTGAAACATTATGAAGATTATCCGAAGTCCCTATGGGTAGTGGAGGCGGTGCATGTCCGTTCGCCCAAGTTTGGTACATCTCTGCCACTTGTTGCTTCAACACTCTTACTTCTTCAACCAATCCAAAACTTTGTTCGACCAATAGTCCATGGATATCATCATTATCTCACTCGTTCTCACTGTTGTTTGCCATGCTACTTTTTCCTTTTGATCTCGTGTTGTAAGGGTGAGTTGTCAGTTTAAACCACAAACCAACCACCTCTGTTTAACTATATCTCATAATGACAAACAACAAACGTGTTAGAGTTAGGCATTTTGCAGATATTAATTACACATTATATGTCATGCACCTAATGCCATTTTCATTTCTAGAATGAGTTCGACAGGCTTCATGCTTCATCCCGGCTTATTGGTTTATTGGTTTATTTTCATCTTGAATTTAGCGCTCTCTTTTCTTTCTCTCTCTTTTATTTATTTATTCCTAAAATCCTTTTTTCCAGATCAATTATTGTTATGATCGCATCCGATGGGGATTGCCTACGTATCATGACGTCGCATGAATCAGACCATTACGTAGTTTAGGAGGGAAATAACAATTTTGATGAATTTTTTCTTAATAGTTTTTTTTTTGTAAAAATAAAACAAACTAAAATATTTTGCAGTCAAACTTTTTTTTTAATATATACAAACTGACTCTAAAAACATGACTGAAATAAAACAAACTTTGATAAAAATAAAAGACTCCAAGTATAAGATTAAAAATGCGAAAAAAAAAATATGAAACTAAGAACTAATGGACTGCACTAAAAATCTAATCTTCAATGGTCTTCTTGCTTAAACCGATATCATCAATGATCTGCATCTCTTGGCCTCCACTCTTCCCCTAGGGTCTCGTACAAATTTTGAAACACCGCGGGCAACTGTGAGACGATGGCACGTGCATGTTGACCAACTTCCTCATTGCTTAGATGGTGATGATCATCTGAACATATGCTGATTTCTCTGCCAATCGAAGTACCTGCTCTCTGGATTGCCCCATATTAATGTGACAATTCTGCAACCACATTTGGGTAGTGTTGAGGGCATGCCTCATCTGAGACTCATGTCACTCATATTCTTCAATGCGACGGTTTAACACACCTCTCTCAATCATCCAATGACTCCGCTCTGCCTCAAAATCTGTGTGCTGGTAACCCCTCTGATAACCCCTCTTCTGCCTTTTTATTTCTTCTAATTGTGCATAAAGTTGACCCTTTGAGCGTATCCAGTGTGCCCTTTCTCTTTCAAGCTGTTCTTTCTGCTGATCAAACTCCAGTTGCTGCTGGTGCGCATCCTCTTCGATGATACTCAAGTCTTCTTGCAACTTATTTTTGTTCGCCTCAACTCTTCTGACTAAACCAATCGTGTTTGCCAGTTCTTCTTCTAAGCGGGCTGCCTCATTCTTAGCATGCTTTAAATCTTTATCCATGATCCCTAAGGCAGATTGATAATCATTCTCAATACTTAAACGAATCTGAGTGACTCCGGCTTGTTGCTGGGCTTGTTGTTTGGCTATGGTCATCTGAGCGTGCTCCAATTCCTCTTTCAGCTTTTCTATAGTTCTTTGATCATTTCTCCTCCTGTTCGACCCCTCAGGCCTATCTCTAAACGATGAAGGATCATGAAACCAAGTAATATACTCAGGAATCACCTCTCCACGATCTCGGTCTTCTACCATCTCATTCAACTCCGAGACTTTACTTGCATACCGGATTTTCATAATTAATTCTTCGTCATGAGGTTGATCTTTACCAAAATCATAACAGAACTTGCTCATATCTCGTACTGGCGGCACCTCTTGTAGTCGTGCAAACTGGCGCAATACCCGCAGTGGAGCATAGGGCTGAACACCATCCAATCCTATAAGTACCAAATAAAAATGATATGCAGACTCACAAATGACCTCTTTAGAGGAAAACCAATCGTAATGCCAAGTGATTCATTTGGCTGACAAAGTAAGAAGCAACTTTTTCCAGGAATCAATCCCTTCCGGTAAGTCACATTTGTCAATTCTTTTCGGGTGATCATAAGTGCGATTGGGCCAAAGCTCACTAAAATTAGTGATAGTAGGATGACGATAAAAATGCTCCAAAAACCATATCTCTAACAAGATATTGCAGCCATCAAAGTTTTGTGCGCCCAATTTACATCTAGTTAAAGCACGAAAAATGGAAGAAAGAATCACAGGGACCAAAGTATAATCATCCCCTTTTGAGGTCAGAGCCTCAACTACACCTGCCAAGCGGATGTCAATGTGTCCTTCCCTTTCTGGAAAAACTACATGCCCCCAAAAAGCAACCATAAATGCAAACCACTTGTGTATCTTCCATGTTTCCTTGTCTTCCTTTGATTTCAATTTTCCCGCATTCCTTTCAAAATTGCATTCTAGGCCGTACAAATGAAACAGAAATCCCAACTTAACCCACTTGCCTCTTAAACCTTCATATTGTCCGTAATTTATGTTCAGGAGCTTCAGAAACTTACCCTCATTCACATTTTTTGGTACAATGGGCCTTTGGCGGCGAAGATTGCGGCCCCACCCCTGGAAATGGGCGATTTCCTCCAAGGTCAGAGTCATTTCACAGTCAGTAAAATGGAACACATTGTTTTCGAGATCCCAGTGTGGAATCAAAGATTCGATCACATCTCTCCTAGGCTTGATCGTCATCATGTGAACCAAATGTCCCAAGTACTTCTTTATCTGGTTTCGCTCATATTCCTTAAAATCTCTCCACCAATCCCACAACAATTGTGGTATCTGATCAACAATAAGAAAATCCGGTATTCCTTCTAACCTGGGCCTCTTTTCGGACTTACCTCTTTCTCCACTCATGGTGTACCTACTTATCCAGACACGAGATTAGATTTTAATCAAATATATTATTGACACAAAAAATCCGATTTCTCGGGTTTTGACTCTATAAAAAATAAAAAACAAAAACAACACTGTGGGACTAAAAAAAATGGTTAACTTAGTAACATAATTATAAGAAAGAAAAGAAGGCTCAAAATGACTATTTTTTTGAAAAAGTGAACATAAAAACTGGTCTCTTTTGTTAAAATGGCCATTTTGCATTTTCGAAGAAGGTTTTAAGGCTATTTCGACAAAAGGACTGAACACATGGGCAAAATTGGTCGAAAGATAAAAAACTGACAAAGTAACTATATTATTATTCTTTTGTTTTTTTTTTCTGTTTTACAGTAGAGAAAAAAAATAGTAGTCCATATACACCTTTTTTTGTTTTTTAATTTTAATTTTATATTTATTTAAAAAATGGGGTTGAACCTGATGAAGGTTGCCTACATATCTCACATCCGGTGAGAATCAAACCCGCGTAGTTCGGTTAAAATATAAAAAAAATTGAAAATTATGATTTTACATACTAGAAGCCTTCAAAATTTTATTTAAAACGGGTATGTTATGAAAACTTGGAGGTAATTTTCTCTTTCTCTCTCCTATGTTCAATCAATCTATCCTAAAGCCGGTCAACATTTGAATGAAGCCTACCAAATAATGTTACAATATAGCACATAAATATGAACATGTTGGTACGAAAAATTGGTACCTGTCCTAGACGGGCCCCGCCCCTGTGCTGAGTCCCGCTAAGTCCAATGCACATGATGCAAATAAAGTGTAGCCTACTAGGGAAATTCGTTGTTTGTGGCTTGTTCTTCTAAGTTTTCAAATCCTAAAGGATATGGTATCAAGACCTGGCTTACCCAGGCAGACAACCCGAGCCGAGGAGCGTTAAGCGTCACCACTAGTAGAACATCACTGGCTAGCTAACGTCTCTCCTGCCTAAACATGTGTGACTAAATCCTTCACCAGAAGCTGGTAGGCTAACTGGCTTTATCTCAAGACAGAAATTTTGTGATGCTGGTAGGCAAACACAACATAACTACCTATCAGAAGACTCAAAGGAGTGCGAGAGGATAAAATTTATATCACAGTTCAAATAAATATTAAAGTGGTAAATAAGCGACAAATAGCACATTAGGCTTCCAAACACAATAATATCCAAAACATGATAAAAGCCAAACAAGAATCAATATATGAAACTCGAATTCTTATTAATAGGGTCCCCGGCAGAGTCGCCAGAGCTGTCACACCTCTTTTTTGCCACGCAACCCTATTACGGGATTGAGTTAGAAGAGTTTTTCCAATTAAAGTGACATTTTAAAAGGGGTTATTTATATTATTTAGAGTCGCCACTTGGAATTGAGTTTTGGTGTTCCAAGTTACCTTTTATTTGAAACCCCTTTCAAAAGGAAGGTTTGACTCTTAATTTATGGTCTACGAAAACAGAAGACTGGGTAAGGAATTCTGTTGACCAAGGGGAAGGTGTAAGGCACCCCTCGAGTCCTGTGGTTCTAGCACGGTCGATTTATTAACTAATGTAAGGCTTAAATCAAATTTTAGCTATTCTTGTATTTTCTTGATTATGTCTTAGTTATTACCGCTTAATAAATTATTGTACATTTTTATGTGTTCACCTAGGTATGGTACGCACACAAGGTATTCTTCTTCGAAGTTAAATATTACACCAAGATACGAAATGTACACATGGTTATAACATAATTATTTTAAATCTAAAGGCATCGAGACGCGGAATGCGCACGTGATCCTTTTATTATTTAAGCATATCAATCCAAGGTTCGGGTATGAACCCACGGGCTAATATTTGAAATACATCTAAAAAAATTTCTAGTGTTTTAGAGTATTTTAATTATTTTTCAGATTCTAGACATCTATTTGTATAATTTATTATTATTAAGATTATTTGGTCAAAGTCGCGCAAACACGTACCTTGATCTATTTTGGAAGTCATAATTATGTCACGCGAACGTGTACACAATCATGATAATAGATTAAAACGTGCCTAAAATACTCTACAATATTCATAAGTGTCTATTTTTCTAAGTTTAAAAGATTGTGGTAGATGGTCATAAGTTAGAGAATTATTAGGGATAAAGTGTGTACTATGGGTTTAAATGGTCGACCTTCATGTAGGAAATAGAAGTACTGCAATTCATTTGAAAACTAATTACTGGAATACACAAACATGAAAACTAGTAGGTTAGTAGAACTTAGATGGTAATTTAAATGGCGGAGGAAACACATTTTATATAATCAACAGTGACTAAGCGGAGGAACAAGTCTTTGAATCTAACGTGTTGGGTCGCCTTAATAACAGGCCAAAATTACTCAAACTCAAACCATATGTTAGTTTTGCCTAATTAATTATCAGTTCCAAGAATAATAAAGGAGAAAATCTCACAACTCACGAAAAATACTTCAAAGTTATTAGACAAGCATACACAATTATTGTGTAATTAATATTAATACACTTCTGAGATGGAATTCTTGCCAACATAGATAAACTTTTATGGTTAATTAAATAACAAAAAAAATTGAACATTGACTAATTATGTTCGGCAATCCATCAAATAAGAACAACGACAACACAACAAAAAGCAACAGAATACATTTCATTGATAACAAATCATTTTGCTGGAAAAAAAATGTATTATCCCATTGAATAAGTAAATTAGAGGTTTATGGTGTGTACCTAATATTAGCACATGGAATCAAAATAGCCAACTAGAGGCAAATCGGTGAAGGACATAACTCAGCTAAACTTCACAAAGGCAACAGCGAGAGTAAGCAAGAATCAGCAACGAAGCACCAAGATAATCTTCAATTTTTTTGTTCGAAATTAGCTTTAAAAGATCAGAAATTATTAGATATGTATATATCCAAAATTGTAGAAATTCTCTGGGGGTTTTTTCGTCCCTCCTCTTGGTGTCTTATTTTGTGTATCTACGTATGTTTTTATATTTATGTGAGGAGTGAGGGAAGTCCTAAGGGAGTTGGGCAGATTTTGGTAGTTTAGCAAAATGGGGAACTTAGGAGATTGGATTGTTAGCTAATTTTAAAAAAAAACAGATTTTTTGAGATAACGTTAGCTTCAAAAAAATAAATTTGTTTTGTTTTGTAGAAGATACATAAAATTTAAAATATAATAAGATTAATTAACATTTCTTACAATATAGGAAAACCATATATTTACATGTACTTTAAGTGATATTAAGAAAAATACTACTAACTTATTATGATTCTAATTAAAAGAAAAATAAATAAACATGTATCCTAAGCATGTTAATATATTTTTTCTAGTTTTTAACTTTTTTAGATAAAACCTATTAAGAGTAAGATAAAAAATTTAAAAGATTAAGATTAGACCTAAAAGAAATATTTACATCAAAATAGTATAGAATTTGAGTATGGTCAAAAATTAGTTGTTCACATAGAGCAGTAAGAGAAGATAGTGGAACAGAACTAGCAGTAGATAGGCATTCAGTTAGCTTGAAAACGCCGATGCAACAACAAGATCTTATTTGTAACAAGTGGTTTTGTTGGTTGGTTAATTGGTCACACGAGTTAGAGCACAGATTGAAATTATTCTCTTACAGTTCCTCCACCAAACTGTAGTACAAAGGGAATGGAATAGCCGTGACACTGTCTAGTGTACTTGAAATCATAGATCCATTTTTTGATCCACGCGACTCAGACAAGAATCATATATCTTACCCACCCAGTGATGTTCTGATTGAATTTCAAAGATCTCGCTTGCTGTCAAAGCGCATTTTGTGAAGTGTTCTCCTGCCCCTGTCACATGAGATAAAGTCAACTAGAAATCGTGATCGGAGTCGTGGTTTGAAGATGATGATTTGAAGATTTATTCGACAGAGAAGGGTGTCTTGGTTGCCGCTACCGAGGTTGAATGAATATTCCACCCGGCAACAGCGAAAGTGGAGTTTGGGACAGGTCAAAGGGGAAAGCAATGAGGAATTCCACTTTGGAAAGGAAAATGGCAGTTCCAAACAAAGGACCCAGTCTCAAGGGGCAAGCTTCCCGGTGTCCAAGTGTCATGTCCCGGGGGCTTGTGTCCGCCGAAAGCTTCCGTTTTTCTTTTTAGTATTTCCTTCCAATGAACCGAAAGGTGAGAGGTAGGGCTCGGTCTCAAGGTTTAATTTAAAGTCACTAGTCAGTCCAACTGCACGAGTGAAAGGCGAAAGTAAAGATTACGTGCAATCAGGTGTAACATGTCACTCACTGGTAAATAGCGCAATACTTCTTCGTGAATATCCGCTATTTGAATATGGAACATCATTACAACGAATAAGAATGAAACAACTATAGCTCCTAGATAAACTATTGGGAAGATCATAGCAAAGAAGTCGAGACCTAACAAAAGAAGTAAACCTGAAGTGTTGCGAAAGACTGGGATGAGAAACAAAACGGAATGTACCGGATCTTTAGCACGTACAACCATCAAACCAGAGACCAAAGCAGGGCTCGAAAAAATNCTCCTATATAAACTACTGGGAAGATCATAGCGAAGAAGTCGAGACCTAACAAAAGAAGTAAACCTGAAGTGTTGCGAAAGACTGGGATGAGAAACAAAACGGAATGTACCGGATTTTTAGCACGTACAACCATCAAACCAGAGACCAAAGCAGGGCTCGACAAAACAGAAAGTATCATAGTACGTCGTCCTTCCCTGAAATGGAACTTTCATGCTGGAGCAAGAACTAGCATGAAAGTCGATCTATTACGACCAGCGCGGTTGTTCCAGGTCACCGAGTCGTCGTAAAGGTGAATAGGTTGTTTTGTACATCCAACAATTGAAAGAGTTTGTGGAGAAGGGTTGAGTTGCGTAATATAGGATTCATAGGTCAATAAATCGTTGGATTTGAAATCGAACTCTCTACCTTGGGCGGATAGGAATTGAGACTTTCAATGGTCCATTCTTCTCTCCTCGTGATCAAAGCTGACCCCAGAAGTTGGGTGTTCTTTCTTAAGAGGACACTAACCCTCCCGATCTTGCTAGCCGGGGGGGGGGTCAGTCTTTCAAGATTCAATCTTTCCCCTTCCGGTCCCAGGGAATCGCTCTTTTCACTCCTTCTACTATAAACTATTGTGGGCCTATTTTTTGCTTTTCACAGTCAAAGTCAAAGGTTTGTTTATGGCAAGATCGGCATGCCTTCTAGTTGTAGTTGACTTTAAGCGCACCTGAACTACCCATAGTCGTATGTTTACGGGCTTAACTCAATAGTCAATAAATTCATTTTTTCGCTTCCTATCGCACGCTTCAACTATTTGTTTATATAGTGTGTGAAGTCTAACTAATGGAAAGTGCCTATGAATTAGTTCCAAGAAAGCGATCGTTCACGTCAGGAATAGAGGTCGTTAAGGATGTACTTGCTTTTCCTTTTTTTCATCGAGATTAGGTTGGTGTTCAGCGTACCGCTTGTGACGCCTATGCTTTGCAAGCCTACATAGGGTACAAGATAGAAAAGAATGCATTGGATGGATGCCCAGACATTGAGAAGGAAGGACGTTTTCAGAGGCGAAAGTCCATGGGGAGATACCGTCTACGATCCATGGATCTCCGATCGGGAAACCGTATCCAAGCTCTATGGCTAGTCTAAGATATTTGGACTTTTCAAACTTAGCGAACTGAAACATCTTAGTAGCTAAAGCAAGGGAAATCAACCGAGACCTCTTTAGTATTGGCGAGCGAGAGCGGATTGGGGGGTTTGAAGAAAAACAACCATGAAGCTTCATTCCTCAGCAAAGTGTTCACTTCTTTTTTCACCAGGTTTCATTCGATTTGTTGTGGATTAGATGATGGAAAAACCAGCAAGCTACGACTTCAAAGCTTACCTTATTTAGAAAAGGAGAAAGGGATTTTTTGTATAGATGTTGAGGTTGAGTAAGAGGGGCGGATCTTGAAGAGCGAAGCGAGCCGTGCTAGCCTAGCAACATTTTTCAGCAGTGAAAAATTCCTTTTAGTGGGAGTAGCTATATTCAAGCAAGCATTCCAGCGAAACGATACTTTGACAATGGGCTCTTGCGGAGAGCAATGCCCTATTGGTCAAATTCCTGCTTCCCCATGGTATCGGTAAAGGGGATGATAAGCGCTTCCCGAATAGATTCCTTTATCTTCCCCGGACACCAAACAAAGGGAACCCTGGCTTCACTTGTCATAGTAAGACCACTCCTCTATAAGCTTTCCCTATCGCTCTGATGAATCTGTTTACGCATGTTCCCTAGAGTTCAAGAACAGATTCTTTCCTATCCCGGACTGATTGTCCCCAACTACATGGTAGTGTTCTAAGGAGAGAAATTTCTAGAGCACGGGAGAATAGAGTAATGATTTCAGCAAGAGTAGCCAAACGAACTACTATAGTGAGTCTAGTGACTACTAGAGTAGAGTTAAGTCAAAAGGTATGGTATAACAGCCTTTTAGAGCGATCTTTTGGGATCTCCTATAACCCCCCCTGACTGTGTTTCTGAAACAATCATTAGCCTAAGTGGAGGATCTTCTACATTGTCAACTTCCAGACCATATGGTTCAAACTCTTGGGTGGCAGCAAATGGTCCAACATCAGTTTGTGACTCTTGGTCACTCTCCATTGCATAAGACTCTTGAGTTTGACTGCAGCTTGCACCCTTTCTTGTACTAGATTGAGAACTTTCCAACAGACTTAGGCTATTAACAAGTAAAAAAAATGAAGTCAATACATAATTTAAGTAGTATTGTTATTCAATCAAACAATAAGAAAAATATTACCTTGTAACAACCCCTTGCATTGTGGTTTGGCTCACCAGAATTACTACATGTCATGTATGTCCCCTTCCTTGATTGACTCCACTACCATATCCTTTTTCTTGCCTCATCTGGTTCCATATTTCTTTTCACTTTGGGTCTTCCAACATGCTTCACAGTATCAGGAGGTAACATGGCTTGTGAAGGTTCAACTTTCTAGAACTGCCGACCACTAACAGGATGAAGCTTTTCCCTAACAGGCTCAAGATAAGCCTTGCATCATGCCCTTGGGGGATACTTTAAGATATCCTTTGCAGCATCTTCTGACAAATACCCTAATTTTTTCAATTGATCTTTAAACTCCTCATCATATGAACTCCATGCACACCACCATAACAACTTTCTCATTTCACCACTTCTCTATTTTTTTCACCAATTAGCTTCAATATGTCTCACAATGTACCTGTGGTTAGCCTCAGGAAGTACCGTGCTAACAACATCCAACAAGCCTTGTGAAGTGAATCAAAAATAGAGAATGAAATAAATATTAGACTATTAGTGCAAACCATCAGATACTTTAAAATATTGAATGAAAGAAAATCAAAACTATTTACCTTTTGCATATCTCATATGAATGTGATTCCTGCACCAGTTTTAAGCTCCAAAGACAACTTCAACATTTCCATGAACCAACTCCAAGTCTTGTTTGTTTCCTTGTCCACCACAACCCATGTTAGTGGGTAGAAATGATTCATGGAATTTTATCATAATGCCACCAACAACTGACCCTTGGTTCTACCCTTTAAGAATGTACCATCTACTCCAATTAATAGTCTCAAACCATTTTTCCAGCCTTGCTTCAAAGCATTAAAGCATAAGTACATTCTCAAAAAATTCTCTTACCTTCTGCTAGTGCATCTTTGGATATATTTATGACTACATAACTTCCCAGATTAGACAATCTAATTTCTTAGCAGTATGCCTCAATTTTGTTGTAGTCATATATAAACCTCTAAATTCTGAAGAACCATATTCTTAGCCCTTTTCAATTTGGATGTACTCACATTCAACTTCAAATCATGTTCGAGATCTCCTCTCATATCTTTAATCATGTATTTAGGGTTATTTTGGACCTTACTCTTAAAATACTGAGCTGATGTGGCATAATCAGCGCTAGAATTCTTAAAGGCATCCTCACATGTGTATATATCCTTCCAAGTTTTAATCTTGAACCCACCAGTTCTCCCATCTTTAGAAATTAGACACCTAAAGGGACACCCTTCTTGACAACCATACCTGGTTCTTTTTTTCACATTCAATCAATTTTAAAGCCTTTTTGTTAGCTAAAGCATAGAAATTTATAGCCTGCCTGCCTTGATTCATGTCCTTAAATGACATACCTAGCTTCAACGTCTTATAGTTTTCCAACCTATCATCTACAACCCTCCTCCTTTCATTGATAATACCCTCAATTTCATCAGAATTATACTCCCTACCATCTGAAGGTTCACATTCACCATCAGAACCAAGACTATGTTCACAGTTTGTACCAACCTCAACATCTACATTATATGTTTCTGTATGGTCTATGATATGTGGACCAAAAATAGTGGACTCACTCTCATCAACAACAAAGAAATTTAAGAGCTTGAATTTGTTACATAATAAGCAAAGAAGAGCCCTGATACTCTCATCACCTTCTACCAAATAGTACTTACTCGAAGGCCCAATCACTAACAATTGTTTAACTTTGACAAACTCTAATCTAGAGCTAAACTCATCACATATATTCTTATAACTCAATAAGTCAGGATCAAATGATGTCCTTGTGCACAAGTTCCTCACAGTATACTAGGTTAGGTGAAAATACCCATTTACCCCCCATTGTTGAACACAATATCAACTTTTGAAATCATCATTCGAAAGCTAGGAGAAAAAACAAAAAATAATAAAAACAAAGATGGGACCACATCAGAAAATATATGTATAAAAATAAAGCATGAAATAAAAAAAATCCTAAAAGACAAATTTGATTTCGGGACAACCAAAGACTATCAAATCCCAACAAAAACACGAGAATACACAAAATTCATCAATAAACAAACATATATGTATAAAGATAAAACATGGAATAAAAAACCACTAAAAGATAAATCTGATTTCGGGACAACCAAAGACCCACCAAATCCCCAACAAAAATATGGGAATACACAAAATCCATCAATAAACAAATATATATAATGCTTTTAAACAGACAAACATTAACTCAACTAAATGACATGTTAAAACGATTTTAATCCTAAAACCCTAACCCAACAGTAAAATGTAACTAAAAAGAAGCTAAAGTAACTTACCTTGACAAGAATAGTGAAAAATATGTTGTAATTCCTTCGCATGTGCAGTAACCCTAGTATTTGGGGTCTGGGGAAGGTACCGTGTACGCAGACCTTACCTCTACCCTAGGCTAGAGAGGTTGTTTCCAATAGACCATTGACATCCTTCCCTCCAAGAACTCTCCACCTTGCTCTTGGGGTGACTCGAACTCACAACCTATTGGTTGGAAGTGGATGGTGCTTACAATCAGAGCAACCCATCTTGTCTAAATATATCTTACGAAATATATATTTGTGAATAATACAAAAATAAAACAACATTTAATACAAAATGGAAAATAACACCACTTTAACATGAAAATTGGCTTTGCTCGCTCGTTCAACCTTCAAATTTATTAGAGAGGACGATGGTAGGCTATGATTTCATGTTTTAGTCGATTATTATATTTTAATTTACTGCACTTTAGTTGAGTTTGAGTTATAATCGCTAGTGTTTTGCACTAATTGGGTGTTTTATGCCTTGTAGGAGTGATTCCGATCTATGTAGATGTTATGGAATGAATTCAAGTGATTTAGAGATTTGAAGTCTGAGTAAAGCCCAAGGAATTAAGATGGGATCGTGTTCGGGGATCAACGGATGATAGTTTAGAACGAACGAAGAATCGAGCAGGCATATTGCGCACTATCTAGTAAACTTCACATAACTTTTCGACCAAAACTCCATTTGGGCTCCAAAATATATGGTTTAAAATATAATTAAAAGGGATACAACTTTCATGTTTTATGTTTTCTCAAATTCCCAACAGAACAGGGTGAATCATGCGCGGCCGCGTATTGACCGCGCATATGGGGCAAAACGTGTGAAAAGTGCGCGGCCACGCACGTCCTGACATCTTCATGTCCGGGAAAAGTGTTCTTTTCGCGTAGGAGAAGTTATAACTATTTGGTCCCGACCCTACTTGGTATATATACATGGAAAAATAGTATTTTGATTACTTTTGACACACTTTGGACCTATGGAGGCAAGAACACATTAGGAGCAAGGCGGAGAATTCTTCTACGAGTTTTTCACTTCCTTCTTTCTATTTCCATGATCGGTTATGGATTCTAGTATTGTAGTTACGCATACTATTATGAATAGCTAATTTATTATCTAGAGTTTTGATGGAACCTATTGGAGGATGAGTTTCCTGTTATGTTAATATAGATTTGTCTTGGTTTTTTCTCTGTTTGTTCAACTATGTTATTATTATGGTTGGTTGAAGAGCTCTCAATCAATAGTGCATATTTAGTGTGTATAAATTGAGAGAGTGTGTGTAACGACCCGACCGGCCGTTTTGCGTATTCGGACCCGTTCCCCTAAATAAGACTTCACGTAGCGGCTTATCGTGATTTGTGACTTGCGGGGATGGGTGGTTCGGGATTTGGAAGTGTTTAGAATAGTATAGGAACACTCGGTTCCTTAAGGTTGGATTTTAAAGCCAAGTTTGACTTCGGTCAACATTTTTGAGTAAATGACCTCGGAATCGAGTTTTGATGATTCCAGTAGCTTCATATGATGATTTCGGACTTGTACGTATGTCCGGAATGGGTTTTGGGTGACGCGGGAGCATTTCGACGCCAAATAACGAAATAGAGTTTCCTTAAGTTTGGAAAGTGATTTTATGTTATCGAGGTCCGAACGGAATTCCGAGACCGGGAATAGTTGTTATGTCATTCATGACTTGCCTGCAAAATTTGGTGTCATTCCGAGTGGTATAGGTCGGTTCGACGCATTGAAACTGAATTCAAAAACTTAGAAATTCTTAAGTTTGATTCTAGGGATTTTGAGTTCCAGCATTGTTTTGGGTGTTCCGAAGGCTCGAGCGAGTCCGTAATATGATTTAGGACTGGTTGGTATAATTGCACGGGGGCTCGGGTGGGCCCAGGTGCCTCCCGGACATCAAACGAGGCTAAAAACTAGCAGCTTCAGCTGCTGGTGCACCAGACCTTGCGTGACCGCACGTGCGATTGCCCAGATCGCAGGTGCGATACCTCCCCTGCGGTCAAGCCATCGCAGGTGTGACCCCAGGGGAGTTGGACCAAAACCGCAAGTGCGGGCCTTCTCCCACAGGTGCGGGATTTCTTCCGCAGGTGCGGCCACAGGTCTCCTTGGCCATTTCCGCAGGTGCGACCATTTGGTTGCAGGTGCGAGACAGCAGGTGCGAGACCGCAGATGCGGTCCTCGAGCCGCAGGTGCGAGATCACTGAAGACAATGAGCTCATTTAATATGGGACATAACCATTTTTCACAATTTCTTCTCCTCCATTGGCGATTTTGAGAGCTTTCAAGAGGGTATTCGCCCTAGCTACTAAGAGGTAAGTAATTTTCATTTAAATGTTGGTTTATTACATCAAAACTTAGGTAGATTAACATCTAATTAGTGGAAATCAAAAAGGGTTAGAGTGAAAACCTATGGTTGATGAACTTTAGGGAATTTCACCACTTTTCTACCATGAAATCATATTAAAAAATTATATATTATTGATCCTTAGGCTATGGGTGAATGTTATCTTCGAAAATTTCCGGAATCCGAGCATGTTGGACCGGGGGTGTATTTTGGGATTTCTTCAAGAATAGTGAATTTACTAAATAAGTAGGAGAATTTCCATACTTTGAGCATGCATTGACACATTTACATACCATTTGACTAGTTTCGAGTCCTCGGGTGTAAAGTTTGAAGTTTTCGGGCGCGTTCTTGACCGGGAAGTTGATTCTACGCGAGGTGAGTCTCCTTTCCAACCTTGTAAGAGGGAATTGTCCCCATAGGTAAATGTAAACGATTGAATTGTCCTTATTTGCGGGGGCTACGTACGCACAAAGTGACGAGAGTCCGTGCGTAGATACTACTCTGTTGTGTCGGGTAACATTTAGGATTTCACAAGTATGCCTTTATGTGCCTTACCTGTATCCTTACATGTGTTTCTGGTTTCTTATTATCCTTGAACTTGACATGAGAATTTCGGAAGCTATGTGTAAGTTTAAAGTGCTTAAATTTCTGAATTTAAGAATAATCTATGATAAATTCCTAAATTTCCTGACAAATTCTGTGTATGTCTACAAGCACCCGTGTCGTATGTATGATTCGCGAGTGGGGTAGACCTATATTTATGTCAACCGCGTCGCATGATCGATTCGCGAGCGGGGTAGTGGATGCATCCATGGTTCGTGCCGCTCGACCCTCGGCAGTGCACATTTATTTTTCGCGTTGCTTCGGCCGTACGCTTCGGCATATTATGTTCTATTTATTTGGCTGAGAGTCTTGTTATTATTAAATAAATTACCCCATGTGTAAGGGGAACTCGAGACTTTTGCGGTAAATATTGTTTGACTCATGAGAATAAATTGCAGTTTTATATAATTGATACTTCATACCTTAGTGATTTTCATGACTACTTTTCTGTTTAGCCTTACTTATCCATGTTATTGGTTATTGGCCCTAGTAAGTATCATGTCTACCTCTCGTCATTACTTCTTCGAGTTTAGACGTGATACTCACTGGGTACATATTTATTTATATGTACTCATGCTACGCTTCTGTACTTAATTGTACAGGTCCTGAGGCTGGTGCATCTGGTTATCATACTAGAGCACGTTCCTGAGAGTGCTACTTGGACTAGACTACACAGTGAGCTGCTCTGCGTGGCGTTCCTCAGCAGCACTATGGAGTTTCTATTACTTTTGGGATATTTCTGTCTACCCCTTTCAGACAGTTGCACATTTATTTTGTCTATTTGTATATTCCACTAGTCGCCTGTGGACTTGTGACACTAGGTCTTGGTACACGTAGTTGATTCACTAGTATTATGCTACTTTCTTTTATGCTGGCAAACGACTTTTTTTTTTGAGTTACTTTAAATCACTTTGCCTCACATCCTCACTTCCATTTAAGGGCTGCTTAAATTAAAACTGGACAAGTATTTGAACACCTCATTTAATTTACGTAATTTCGTTAGCAAACTAGTGTTGTCTTGCCTGACTCCGGTGTTAGGCGCCATCACGACCTGAATAGGAATTTGGGGTCATGACAACATGGTATCAGAGCTCTAGGTTCACGTAGGTCTCACAAGTCACAGGCAAACCTAGTAGAGTCTTGCGGATCGATACGGAGACGTCTGTATTTATCTTCGGGAGGCTACAGGGTGTTAGGAAAATCTCTCTTTGTTCTTATTCTATCGTGCAATCGATGGTCTTACTAAATCTCATTCTTCTACTCTCTCACAGATGGTGAAGACTCGTTCAGCTGATATTCCAGGCCCGGTAGATGCCGCTACCCTCGTAGTCCGAGGTCGTGGCAGAGGCCGGGGGAGGGCACCGGCCCGAGGTAGGGGACGGGGGGGTCCCAGAGTTACTCCATTAGCACCCCTAGAGGATCCTATCCCTGAGGAGCAGGGTGAGGTGCCCCCAGCAGATCCAGCTCCGATGGATTTCATGACTGCTCCAGGTTTCCAGGAGGTCATGGGCCGTATGATGCGGTTCATGGACACTATGACCCAGGCTGGTTTATTTCCAGCGGATCCTGCTACATCTCAGGTGGGAGGGCGAGTTCAAAGCCCTACCACCTAGGTCGCAGGTCATGCAGCGGCAGTATATCATACTCCGGGTACTCTGCCCGCGGGTGGAGCACAGCCAGCAGTAGCACCTGAGCTTAGACCAGCCGCGGACGGCGATACGCAGAAGTTACATGATAGATAGACTCGATTGCACCCTCCTGTCTTCGGAGGTGAGAGGGGCGAGGGTTCCCAGGACTTTATTGATAGGTGCAGGGACAGACTGCACAACATGAGGATTTTGGAGTCCCATGGAGTTGATTTTACTACTTTTCAGCTAGAAGGCAGGCCCCGCAGATGATGGCAGTCATTCATCCTGGGTAGGCCAATAGGTTCCCTTCCTCTCTCATGGGAGCAGTTCACTCAGCTGTTCCTGGATAGGTATATTCCACCCTCCGAGAGGGAAGAGTTGCGGTATCAGTTTGAGCAGCTGGAGTAGGGGCAGATGATAGTGACGTATTACGAGGCCAGGTTTTTAGAGTTGTCCCGTCATGCCATCATGATTCTTCCTACAGAGGCTGAGAGAGTGCGGAGATTCGTAGTTGGATTGCACTGAGGTATTAGGGCCAACATGGACCGAGAGGTGGAGATAGGTACTCCTTATCAGCTTGTGGTCGAGATAGCTCGCCGGATTGAGGGTTACCGATCAAGGGGCAGAGAGCATGGTCAGTCGAACAAGAGAGTCAGATTTTCTGGAGATTTTTTAGGTGCCCCAGGCAGGGGCAGGGGTCAGTTCAGCAGAGGCCAGCCTAGCATACCTCCATATTTAGCTCCTCCACCACCTCCCCGTGGTGCTCCAGTGAGGCCTTACTTTAGTGCCATGCCGGAGAGTTCTTACCGCCCACCAGCCATTCAGGGTTCTTCCGGCGGGTATTCAGGTCATCAAGGTTCTCCCAGTCCCTACTTCAGTGCTATGCCAGCGGTTTCTCACCGTCCCCCAGCTATTCAGGGTTCTTCTTCTTCTTCAGGGCAACAGGACATGCCTCCAGTGAGATGCTATGAGTGTGGGGATTCAGGCCACATGAGGAGGACTTTTCCCAGACTTCAGGGCAAGGCTGTTCAGCAGAGTTGCCAGCCCACATACTCAGCACCGGCGCCCCGTCCACCCAGAGGTGGAGGGCAGGCTGGTAGAGGTCGTCCTAGAGGTGGAGGGCAGGCTGGTAGAGAGTTCTTACCGCCCACCAGCCATTCAGGGTTCTTCCGGCGGGTATTCAGGTCATCAAGGTTCTCCCAGTCCCTACTTCAGTGCTATGCCAGCGGTTTCTCACCGTCCCCCAACTATTCAGGGTTCTTCTTCTTCTTCAGGGCAATAGGACATGCCTCCAGTGAGATGCTATGAGTGTGGGGATTCAGGCCACATGAGGAGGACTTTTCCCAGACTTCAGGGCAAGGCTGTTCAGCAGAGTTGCCAGCCCACATACTCAGCACCGGCGCCCCGTCCACCCAGAGGTGGAGGGCAGGCTGGTAGAGGTCGTCCTAGAGGTGGAGGCCAGTCAGGGGGAGCTCAGCTAGCTCCTATTCAGTCCAGCGGAGGTCAGTCTTCAGGTACTCTAGCCAGATTCTATGTTATTCCGGCCTGAGCAGATGCAGTGGCCTCAAACGCCGTGATCACAGGTACTATCTCAGTATGTGGCAGGGAGGCATCAGTGCTATTTGATTCAGGATCTACTTATTCATATGTGTCAGCCTTATTTGCTTGTTTTCTGGATGTTCCTTGCTAGTCCTTGGATTCTCCTATATATGTGTCCACTCCTGTGGGCGATTCGGTGGTGGTAGACCGGGTCTATCGGTCTTGTGTGATCACCTTTTGTGGGTTCGATACTAGAGCGGACCTTCTATTGCTCGATATGGTTGATTTTGAGATTATCCTGGGCATGGATTGGCTATCTCCTTATCATGCCATCTTGGATTGCCATGCCAAGACGGTTACTTTGGCCATGCCCGAGTTGCCTAGGCTGGAATGGAAAGGTTCATCAGTTAGTGCAGCCAGTAGAGTTATTTCCTTCCTGAAGGCTCGACATATGGTCGAGAAGGGTTGTTTGGAGTATCTTGCTTATGTGCGGGACACCACCGCCGAGTTTCCGACGATTAATTCAGTGCCAGTTGTTCGAGAGTTTGTGGATGTCTTTCCTTCAGACCTTCTGGGCATGCCTCCTGATCGAGATATCAATTTTTGTATCGATGTAGCTCCAGGCACTCAACCCATTTCTATTCCCCCGTACCGTCTGGCTCCGAAGGAGCTGAAGGATCAACTTGAGAAGTTGTTGGCTAAGGGGTTTATCAGGACGAGTGTATCGTTGTGGGGTGCTCCAGTTCTATTTGTAAAGAAGAAAGATGGGTCTATGCGGATGTGTATTGATTACCGCCAGTTGAACAAGGTAACTATTAAGAACAAGTATCCATTGCCGCGCATCGATGATTTGTTTGACCAGTTACAGGGTGCCAGGGTATTTTCTAAAATTGACTTGAGATCGGGGTATCATCAGCTGAAGATTCGGGCTTCGGATGTTCCGAAGACTGCTTTTCGTACGAGATATGGCCATTATGAGTTCTTGGTAATGTCCTTTGGCTTGACTAATGCCCCGNCATTTATGGACTTGATGAACAGGGTGTTCAGGCCGTATATTGATTCCTTTGTCATCATCTTCATTGATGACATTTTGATTTACTCACGTAGCCTGAAAGAGCACGAGCAGCATTTGAGAGTTGTGCTCCAGACCTTGCGAGAACAGAAGCTATATGCTAAGTTCTCCAAGTGTGAGTTTTAGTTGGATTTCGTGGCATTCTTGGGACATGTGGTATCTGGAGAAGGTATCAAGGTTGATCCTAAGAAGATTGAGGTAATTCAGAGTTGGCCACGTCCTACTTCACCGACAGAGATCAGAAGCTTCTTGGGTCTAGCAGGCTACTACCGGCGATTTGTGGAGGGCTTTTCATCTATTGCAGTCCCATTAACTAGATTGACTCAGAAGAATGCTCCATTTCGGTGGTCTGATGAGTGTGAGGCGAGCTTTAAGAAGCTCAATCCTGCATTGACTCCGGCCCCAGTTCTAGTATTGCCTTCCGGTTCGGGGATGTATACGGTGTATTGCGATGCTTCACGCGTTGGATTGGGGTGTGTGCTAATGCAGGAAGGGAGAGTTATTGCTTATTCTTTGCGCCAGCTGAAGGTTCATGAGAAGAATTACCCTGTGCACGATTTGGAGTTGGCGGCGATAGTTCATGCTCTTAAGATTTGGAGGCATTACTTATATGGGGTGTCTTGTGAGGTTTATACAGACCACTGCAGCTTGCAGCAATTGTTCAAATAGAGGGATCTTAATTTGAGGCAGCGCATGTGGCTTGAGTTACTAAAGTATTATGACATCACCATTCTTCATCATCCGGGAAAGTCAAATGCGGTAGCAGATGCTTTGAGTAGCAAGGAGGAGTGTATGGGTAGCTTGGCTTATATTGCAGCTGAGGAGAGACCTCTAGCCTTGGACATTCAGTCCTTGGCCAATCTCTTGGTGAGATTAGATCTTTCAGAGCCTCATCGAGTTCTAGCTCATGTGGTTGCTCAGTCTTCATTATTGGGGGAGATCAAGGCTCGACAGTACGATGATCCGTGTTTGGCAGAACTACGGGAGATAGTGGTCCAGGGTGGTGCCAAGGAGGTTACTATTGGCGAGGATGGTGTTCTGAGACTTCAGGGTCGATTGTGTGTTCCTAATGTTGATGGCTTGAGGCAGAGGATTCTAGAGGAGGCACACAGTTCGCGGTATTCTGTTCATCCTGGTGCTACGAAGATGTATCTTGATTTGAAGCAGCATTTCTGGTGGAGACGGATGAAGAGGGACATTGTGGAGTATGTGGCTAGGTGTCTTAATTGCCAGCAGGTTAAACATGAGCACTAGAGGCCAGGAGGCCTACTTCAGCAGATGCCCATTCCTGAGTGGAAGTGGGAGCACATTGTTATGGACTTCGTGGTTGGGTTTCCTCGGACGTTGCAGAAGGTTGACGCGGTTTGGGTTATTGTGGATAGGTTGACCAAATCGGCGCATTTCATTCCTGTGGCTACTACTTTTACTTCTGAGATGCTAGCCCAGATCTACATTCGAGAGGTAGTCTGGTTGCACGGTGTACCGGTGTCCATTATATCATATCGAGGTCCTCGGTTCACCTCGCATTTCTGGAAAGCATTGCACAGAGATATGGGTACTCAGATTGATCTCAGCACAGCATTTCATCCACAGACTGATGGTCAGTCGGAGTACAGTTCAGATATTGGAGGACATGCTCAGAGCATGTGTGCTTGACTTTGGAGGCCAGTGGGACCAGTTCTTGCCTTTGGCCGAGTTTGCTTACAATAATAGTTATCAGTCCAGCATCGAGATGGCTCCATTTGAGGCTTTATATGGTAGGCGATGTTGTTCTCCTATCGGGTGGTTTGAGCCTAGTGAGGCTAATTTATATGGTATAGACCTGGTGAGAGATGCTTTAGAGAAGGTGAAGTTAATTCAGGAGAGGCTCCGCACAACACAGTTCAGACAGAAGAGCTACGTGGATCAGAGGGCACGTGATGTGTCATTTATGGAGGGAGATAAGGTTCTGCTGAAGGTTTCGCCGATGAAGGGTATTATGAGATTCGGGAAGAAGGGCAAGCTGAGCCCGAGGTTCATAGGTCCTTTCGAGGTATTGAGGCGAGTTGGAGAGGTTGCTTATGAGCTTGCCTTACCTCCCAGCTTATCGGGAGTCCATCCGGTATTCCACGTATCCATGCTCCGGAGATACCACGCTGATTTCTCTCACGTTGTCGATTTCAGTACTATTCAGTTGGATGATAGGTTGGGCTACGAGGAGGAGCCAGTTGCTATTATTGATAGACAGGACCGCCAGTTGAGATCTAAGAGAATTCCTGCTGTAAAGGTCTAGTGGCAGGGCCAACCGATCGAGAAGGCGACTTGGAGTCCGAGGAGGACATGCGGAGCAGATACCCACACTTATTCAGCACTTCAGGTATGATTCTGGACCCGTTCGAGGACGAACCTTTGTTTAAGAGATGGAGAAAGTAACGACCCGACCGATCGTTTTGTGTATTCGGACCCTGTTCCCCTAAATAAGACTTCCCGTAGCGGCTTATCGTGATTTGTCACTTGCGGGGACGGGTGGTTTGGGATTTGGAAGTGTTTAGAATAGTATAGGAACACTTGGTTCCTTAAGGTTGGCTTTTAAAGCCAAGTTTGACTTCGGTCAATATTTTTAAGTAAACGACCTCAGAATCGAGTTTTGATGATTCCAGTAGCTTCGTATGATGATTTCAGACTTGTACATATGTCCGGAATGAGTTTTGGGTGACCCGGGAGCGTTTCGACACCAAATAGCGAAATAGAGTTTTCTTAAGTTTGAAATTTGGTTTGGAACGTGATTTTATGTTATCGAGGTCCGAACGGAATTCCGAGACCGGGAATAGTTCCGTTATGTCATTCATGACTTGCCTGCAAAATTTGGTGTCATTTCGAGTGGTATAGGTCGATTCGACGCATTGAAACTGAATTCAAAAACTTAGAAATTCCTAAGTTTGATTCTAGGGGTTTTGAGGTGTGATTTTGAGTTCTAGAGCTAGAATGGGTATTCCAAAGGCTCGAGCGAGTCCGTAATATGATTTAGTACTGGTTGGTATAATTTCACAGGGGCTCGGGTGGGCCCAAGTGCCTCCCGGGAGGCTAAAAACCAGCAGCTTCAGTTGCTAGTGCACCAGACCTGGTGTGACCGCAGGTGCGATACCTCCCCTGCGGTCAAGCCATCACAGGTGCGACCCCAGGGGAGTTGGCCCAAAACCGCAGGTGCGACCATTTGGTCGCAGGTGAGAGACCGCAGGTGCGGTCCTTGAGCCTCAGGTGCGATATCACTGAAGGCAGTGAGCTCATTTAATATGGACATAACCATTTTTCACTATTTCTTCTCCTCCATTGGCGATTTTGAGAGCTTTCAAGAGGGTATTCTCCCTAGCTACTAAGAGGTAAGTAATTTCCATTTAAATGTTGGTTTATTACATCAAAACTTAGGCAGATTAACATCTAATTAATGGAAATCAAAAGGGGTTAGAGTGAAAACCTAGGGTTGATGAACTTTTGGGAATTTCACCACTTTTCTACCATGAAATCATACAAAAAAAATTATATTTTATTGATCCTTAGGCTATGGGTGAGTGTTATCTTCGAAAATTTCCGGAATCCGAGCATGTGGACCCGGGCGTGTATTTTGGGATTTCTTAAAGAATAGTGAATTTACTAAATAAGTAGGAGAATTTCCATACTTTGAGCATGCATTGACACATTTATATACCATTTGACTAGTTTCGAGTCCTCGGGTGTAAAGTTTAAAGTTTTCGGGCGCATTCTTGACCGGGAAGTTGATTCTACGCGAGGTGAGTCTCCTTTCCAACCTTGTAAGAGGGAATTGTCCCCATAGGTAAATGTAAACGATTGAACTGTCCTTATTTGCGGGGGATACATACGCACAAAGTGACGAGAGTCCGTGTGTAGCTACTACTCTGTTGTGTCGAGTAAAATTTAGGATTTCACAAGCATGCCTTTATGTGCCTTACCTGTATCCTTACATGTGTTTCTGGTTGCTTATTATCCTTGAAATTGACATGAGAATTTCAGAAGCTATGTGTAAGTTTAAAGTGCTTAAATTTCTGAATTTAAGAATAATCCATGATAAATTCCTGAATTTCCTGACAAATTCTGTGTATGTCTACGAGCACCCGTGTCGTATGTATGATTCGCGAGCGGGGTAGCCCTATATTTATGTCAACCGCGTCGCATGATCGATTCGCGAGCGGGGTAATGGATGCATCCATGGTTCGTGCCGCTCAACCCTCGGCAGTGCACATTTATTTTCGCGTCGCTTCGGCATATTATGTGCTATGTATTTGACTGAGAGTCTTGTTATTATTAAAAAAATTACCCCACGTGTAAGGGGAACTCAAGACTTTTGCGGTAAATATTGTTTGACTCATGAGAATAAATTGCAGTTTTGTATAATTGATACTTCATACCTTAGTGATTTTCATGACTACTTTTCTGTTTAGCCTTACTTATCCATGTTATTGGTTATTGACCCTAGTAAGTATCACGTCTACCTCTCGTCATTACTTCTTCGAGTTTAGACGGGATACTCACTGGTTACATATTTGTTTATATGTACTCATGCTACGCTTCTGTACTTAATTGTACAGGTCCTGAGGCTAGTGCATCTGGTTATCATACCGGAGCGCGTTCCTGAGAGTGCTACTTGGACTAGACTGCATGGTGAGCTGCTCTGCCTGGCGTTCCTCAGCAGCACTGTGGAGTTTCTATTACTTTTGGGATATTTCTGTCTACCCCTTTCAGGCAGTTGTACATTTATTTTGTCTATATGTATATTCCACTAGTCGCTTGTGGACTTGTGACACTAGGTCTTGGCACATGTAGTTGATTCACTAGTATTATGCTACTCTGTTTTATGCTGGCAAACGATTTTTTTTCCAGTTACTTTAAATCACTTTGCCTCACATGCTCACTACCATTTAAGAACTGCTTAAATTAAAACTGGACAAGTATTTGACACCTCATTTATTTTATGTAATTTCGTTAGCAAACTAGTGTTGGCTTGCCTGACTCCGGTGTTAGGCGCCATCACGACCTGAATAGGAATTTGGGGTCGTGACAGAGTGCATATTTAGGTAGTTTTTGAACAACATCACTCCTAACATATATGAGGGATCAATACATAGGGTTTAAAGGTGGGATTAGGGATAAATAAACCTTGGTGCGATCTGAGTTAGTCGTAACTTAGTGCCAGCTACAGTAGTTCGGAAGAATACATCTTGTAAATTGTGGTAGTTAATCGGGAGAGAATTACGACACTCGGAGCGCTCATGATCGGTAGAGAAAACTTAGGCAAATTTATAGAAAACATAGCGGAAAGAATTCCGACAATTGAGAAAATCATAACTCTATACCTCCTTGTTCTTGTCTCCAATTTCATCCTTGTTAGTTGATAATTTTACTGCTTTACAATATTTGTTAGTTAATTAGTAGAAATAAAAATCAAATCTTTATAACTAGAAAAATATTTGAACTTGTGTTTCTTAGCTATATTGATTAACTGTAGCTGAGCCTTAGTTCTCTGTGGGATTTGACTCCGGACTTCTAAACGGGATTATATTTGCAATGACCGCTTAGTCCTTTTTATAAGGCATAGTTGGGCGTGATCAAATTTTGACGTCGTTGCCGGGGAACTAACGGTGTAGATGAAGCTGTACATATTTCTGGGTCGCAAGTTTGAATCTTTATTTTTGTTTTCTTGTATTTGTTTTTTAATTTTTATTTTTGACTTGAGAGACATGGCATCTTGCAATTATGAGAGTTTTGATGTTGATAATTCTACTTTTGATCCTCCTTATGCATATTGTGGAGGAAACCACTTATTTCAAAATTATCCAAATATTCTCAATAGCGAGTTATGTGCACCAACTCAATCTTATGTGTGGAATATATGTGATATGTGTGGTGGTCAAGATGGTCACTTATTTGGTTGTGCTTATATTTCTTATCTTCTCTCAACCGCTCACTTTGATGGTTCCTCTTTTTCTTGTGAAGTTAATAGGAACAAAGAACCCAGGGATGATGACCTGAAACAGATCTAGGATATTCTACGATGCCTTGTGGAACAAAATAATGAGAAACAACTGCACATACAAAGGAATGATGCTATGATTCGGAACCTGGAGGCACAAGTTAGTCAATTGGTTGAAGCCTTTAATGCTCAACAAGCCAATGTTGGGGATAGTAGCCAAGAAGAGCATGAAGTAAATACCGAAATTGAGGTTCTAATAGATGAGGTCAGAGTAGAACACCAACAATCTAACCAACTAGAATTTGAGGATGTCGATGTTGAAGAAGTAATACTAGAGTCAACCAGGGACGTTGAAGATACAAATTTAGTTGACTCTAGCGTGATTGGTGTTAAGGAGGTTAAAAATATTGAAGTTCATGCATTTGAGCGCGTTTGACCTCATTCCAAACACTTATCTACATTATGTTCATGTGATGACCCAAGGGGTCATTCTGTGAATTTAGACTCCGTTCCAGGCTTAATAGCCATAAAAAGGTTAATTTTAAATACCTCGATTTGTGTGCGCAATCTGGGAGTGAAACCAGAAAGCTTTTATGGAAAATATGATAAAACAGTAATTTCTAGAGTTGAAATTTGATAAAAGTTGACTTTGGTCAATATTTTTAGTAAACGGACCCGGATCTGTGTTCCGACGATCCCGAAAGGTCCACAGTAAAATATGGGACTCGGACGTATGCCCGGAAATGAATTCCGAGGTCCCAAGCCTTATAAATCAATTTTTGAAAGAACTGAAATGTTTATGAAATAAAAAAAGAAATAATATTTGAAATCATTGATATCAGGCCCGTATTTTGGTTTTGGAGTCCGGTACAAATTTGTTATGATATTTAAAGGTTACATGTGAAATTTGGTAAAAAACGGAGTTCGTTTGACGTGATTCGGACATCCAGTTGAGAAATTATGAACTTTAAGAGTTCTTGATAAAAATGATAAGTTTTGAGATTTAATTCATAGTTTTACATGTTATTTTCATGATTTGATCGCACGAGCAAGTCCGTATGATATTTTTAGATTTGCGTACATATTTTGTTTAGAGCTCCGAGGGCTCAGGTGAGTTTCGGATATGGCACGATAGGTTTTGAGCATGTATAAATGCAGCTGTAGGTCTATTTTCTGGTGTCCAGGTCCTTGTGCTATGCGATCGATTAGGTAGATTCGTGATCGCATAGTGTAGTCTTAAGGGGGGCCCTTTTTTTTGTACTGTGCGAACGCGGCTCTATGGCTGCGATCGCAAAGTTTCGTCTGGGCTAAGTTGTGCGAACGCACACCCCACGGTGCGAACGCACTTCATTAAAACAGGGACGCATCCAATTGAGTGTAAACGCATAGGTCTGTTGCCCAGCAATATAAATACTCTTTTAAAAACAGGCAGACCTTCTTCTTCACCATATTTTCGAACCCCACGACCCTAGGAACGATTTTCTTCACCAATTATCATCCCCAAGTCATAGGTAATCAATTCTAAACTTTGTCTTTCAATTCCTTACTGTTTTTCATCACTTTTAAAGCAAAAACTAAGAATTTTCATGGTACAAATTGAGGGTTTGGGTAGAATAAGGGAATTTTTTGTAAAAATTANATTTCCATTTGTGTTGTAAGTGTGTTAAAAGTATTGGTTGTTCTCTTGATTCTATCATGGTATAAAAAGACTAAGATGAGTTGACAGTGTTACAGTGGTTACATATATTCTGGCTGGTTTTATTGTGGGATGATATTGTTTTGTTTTCTATTTGAAATTTGTTGAAACAAAATTGATTATAATAAGGGAGCTGTGATAATGGGGTTGTGATAAGGGGGTTGTGATAAGGGCGGATAATTGATAGTGATACGGGTTAATAAATTTATTGTGGTACGAGTGAATAAATTGATTGTGATATTGTGAATAGGTGGGATCGGGTTGCACACCACAACAAGACAGTGAAAATGGGGAATAATAAAAATGATGCTTTACTGATTTTTAAATTTTAAGGATTTGGAAATTCTTGTTCTACTCTACGGTTTTCTTATATTTCATACATGTGATGATTTTAAAGTAAAGTTTGGAAATTTGGAGATTTACTTGAGTATTGGTTATAGCCGAGACTTGGAAAAGGTGGCTGAGTATTTTTATTGTTGTGGCAGTATTAATTTATTTGTTTAGACTTCTTTCTTGCTTTATTATTTGTGTTGTCACATGTTATATTGTTAAAGCCCCGCCGTAGCCACGTCACTACTTCGTCGAGGTTAGGCTCTGCATTTACTCAATACATGGGGTCGGTTGTATTGATACTACACTCTTCACTCTTTTGTGCATATCCAGGTACTAGCCAACAATAGAGATTTCTAGTGCGGTCATATATTCATTTGGAGACACGAGGTATATCTGCCGGCGTTCGCAGATCCAGAGAGTCTTCTCCTATTTTCATAAACGTTGTTTTGTTTTATTCAGACAGTTACATTATTTCTTTCAGCCCAGTATTTGTAGTATTCTGTAGTAGTTAGTAAATTATGACACCAGACCCTGGGTAGTCTTAGAGTTATTTATATACTTAGTTCGTGGTTCGTTTTATTAAATTGCTTATTATTCTATATTTGGATCATTTCATTGAAAATCATTTAAATTAAGTTTACTATAAATTTATTCATATAGGCTTAAGTAAATAATCAAAGAAAATTAGTGAATCGAATTCTAACATTGGCTTGCCTAGAAAGTATGGTGTTAGGCGCCATCACGATCCCTAAGGTTGGGAATTTGGGTCGTGACAGTTCAGATGGTGAAATGGAAATTGATCTGTATGAGCCAATACAAGAGTCAAAGGAAGAGGTAGATGAGCCCTATATTCTGAAAATTTTAAGGCCGTCTAGGCAAAATGACACTCCTCGATTGAAAGCTAAAAGGTTCATAAAGTATCATTTAATTTTTGGCTCGCAACAGTTTGAGTCACCCCAAGAGCATGATCATAGAGCAGAATCAAAACTTGGGGTCCAATTCATAAGTTCGGAGC
>ML279200.1:95182-180392 GCA_005239495.1 Nicotiana undulata | reverse complement strand
AATTGAGGTCGGATTTCGAAACTAATGGTATATTTGGGTTCGTGGGTGAATGGGTAAACGTAATTTGGTCCGAACCTTGAGTTTAGACCAAGCGGGCCTGGGGTCGGGTTTTCACTTTTTTTTAGAAAACTTAGGAAAATTTATGTTTTTCAATAAAGTTAGTTCCTTTAGCATAAATTGATGATATTGAGTTAATTATGATTAGATTCGAGCAAGTTAGAGGTGAATTCAAAAGGAAAAGTCGTAATTGAGCAGTGAGTGGCCTACGAAATTGAGGTAAGTGTTTGGTCTAACTTTGACTTGAGGGAATAGGAATCCCCACTTGTTTGCTATGAGAAATGCATGGGTGTGGTGTATAGGTGAGGTGACGAGTATTNGGTTTTATTGTGGGATGATATTGTTTTGTTTTCTATTTGAAATTTGTTGAAACAAAATTGATTATAATAAGGGAGCTGTGATAATGGGGTTGTGATAAGGGGGTTGTGATAAGGGCGGATAATTGATAGTGATACGGGTTAATAAATTTATTGTGGTACGAGTGAATAAATTGATTGTGATATTGTGAATAGGTGGGATCGGGTTGCACACCACAACAAGACAGTGAAAATGGGGAATAATAAAAATGATGCTTTACTGATTTTTAAATTTTAAGGATTTGGAAATTCTTGTTCTACTCTACGGTTTTCTTATATTTCATACATGTGATGATTTTAAAGTAAAGTTTGGAAATTTGGAGATTTACTTGAGTATTGGTTATAGCCGAGACTTGGAAAAGGTGGCTGAGTATTTTTATTGTTGTGGCAGTATTAATTTATTTGTTTAGACTTCTTTCTTGCTTTATTATTTGTGTTGTCACATGTTATATTGTTAAAGCCCCGCCGTAGCCACGTCACTACTTCGTCGAGGTTAGGCTCTGCATTTACTCAATACATGGGGTCGGTTGTATTGATACTACACTCTTCACTCTTTTGTGCATATCCAGGTACTAGCCAACAATAGAGATTTCTAGTGCGGTCATATATTCATTTGGAGACACGAGGTATATCTGCCGGCGTTCGCAGATCCAGAGAGTCTTCTCCTATTTTCATAAACGTTGTTTTGTTTTATTCAGACAGTTACATTATTTCTTTCAGCCCAGTATTTGTAGTATTCTGTAGTAGTTAGTAAATTATGACACCAGACCCTGGGTAGTCTTAGAGTTATTTATATACTTAGTTCGTGGTTCGTTTTATTAAATTGCTTATTATTCTATATTTGGATCATTTCATTGAAAATCATTTAAATTAAGTTTACTATAAATTTATTCATATAGGCTTAAGTAAATAATCAAAGAAAATTAGTGAATCGAATTCTAACATTGGCTTGCCTAGAAAGTATGGTGTTAGGCGCCATCACGATCCCTAAGGTTGGGAATTTGGGTCGTGACAGTTCAGATGGTGAAATGGAAATTGATCTGTATGAGCCAATACAAGAGTCAAAGGAAGAGGTAGATGAGCCCTATATTCTGAAAATTTTAAGGCCGTCTAGGCAAAATGACACTCCTCGATTGAAAGCTAAAAGGTTCATAAAGTATCATTTAATTTTTGGCTCGCAACAGTTTGAGTCACCCCAAGAGCATGATCATAGAGCAGAATCAAAACTTGGGGTCCAATTCATAAGTTCGGAGCGGAGGAAAAAAGTGATTCACGTCGTGCCGCGATGTTAAATCAAGCGCTTGTTGGGAGTCAATCCAGCTTTATTCCTTTCATTTATTTTTTTATTTTTATAATTGTATATGTTTTTAGTGTCGATTTTTGATTTTATAGAAGCATGGAAAGCAAAGCTATTGGAAGGATGCAATAGCAAACTAGATGGTTGGAACTAAGTGTGAGGTACCCGCACGAAGGACCAGGCTTGGGAGAAGTCTGAGTACCCCATGAGCTGCTAGTGCTTCGGCCTTTGACCTGCCAGGGAGTTTCTTTTACCCTCTTGTATGAAATGAGTGTGCATTGGGGACAATGCACAATTTTAAGTGTGGGATGAAGAGATTGTCTGGGTGACTTTCTATGCTATTTTAGTTGTGTTAGTTTAATTGAATAAAAAAAAATTACAAAAATAGAAAAGATTGGACTTCACCCGTTGATGGATCTATTAGATAATTTTCTTGAGGGATTTAAGTCGAAAAGAAAAAGACAAAAAGATTTTCTTTTGTTAGGCAGTGTAGCAATTACCCCTTGGTTTTTCTTAGTGTCGCGGTTCTTTTTCAAGGGTTTTGTTTGACCGGGTGTAGCTAGTTTTATTTTTTTAGGAATAGGAGCCATTGTCACGACCCAAACCGATGGGCCACGATGGGCACCCGGTACCTTACTCAACCGAGCACCAACGTAACGTATCTTTCTTATTACATCATCATATACACGTGACATACGAGCCTAATAGACCAACATACTCATTTATAATCTCAAAACATAGGCCGACAAGGCCGTACAATCTTTCACGTACACGACATATGTCTACAAGCCTCTAAGAGTACATAAATGTCATAAAGGTTGGGAGAGAGTCCCGCCATACCAAACATTACACGTCTAAATCATACTAACCAAACAAGCAACTCCGAAGCAAATGGGGTGCACCAACATCTTTCGCTGAGCTGATAGCCTACTTGGAAGGNNGACATGGAAGAGATATAGAGTAATTGACTCAACCTGTATGTCTGGATAATTCTATAAATAATAAATCACTTTTAGCATCATGCATATGCGTATGAATGTCATGTCGTGCATAGGTATATGTTTCATAACATCATCAGCCTCTGAGGGCATCCCATCATATCATATCGGCCACTGTGGGCAAAACCATCGTCATATACCAGCTGATCAGGTGGTGGTGCGTATATAACGCCATAACCTTTCCCATATCCCATATACATATATTTACATATATACGCGTATATAACGCCATCTGGTCATGGGTCAATGCACATGAATGCAATGCATGAAAAGTACGTGAATGCAATGCATGAAAAGAATCGAGCAGGTATATTGCGCACTGTCTAGTAAAATGCACATAACTTTTAGACCAGAACATCCATTTGGAATCCAAAATATATGATTGGAAATCTAATTCAAAGGGCTAATACTTTCATGTTTTATGTTTTTTCAAATTTCCAACAGAACAGGGTAAAAAGTGTGCGGCCGCGCACTGACCGAACATATGGGGCAGAAAGTGTGAAAAGTGCGCGGCCAAGTGACGACCGCGCACGTCCTGTCCGGGAAAAGTGTTCTTTTTCGCGTAGGATAAGGTATAATTGTCTCGGTTGACCCTACTTGGTATATATACATGGAAAAATAGTATTTTGAGTACTTTTGACACACTTTGGACCTATGGAGGCAAGAACACACTAGGAGCAAGACGGAGAATTCTTCTACAAGTTTTTCACTTCCTTCTTCCTATTTCCATTATCGGTTATGAATTCTAGTATTGTAGTTATGCATATTATTATGAATAGCTAATTTATGATCTAGGGTTTTGATGGAACCTATTGGAGGATGATTTTCTTGTTACGTTAATATAGATTTGTCGTAGTTTTTCTCTATTTTGTTTAACTACGTTATTATTGTGGTTGGTTGAAGAGCTCTCAATCAATTGTGCCTATTTAGTGTGTATTACTCCGAAGAGAGTGCATATTTAGGTAGTTGTTGAACAACATCACTCCTAACGTATATGAGGAATCACTACAAAGGGTTTAAAGGTGGGACTAGGGATAACGAAACCTTGGTGCGATCCGAGTGAGCCGTAACTCAGTGCTAGCTAGCGTAGTTCGGAAGAATATGTCTAGTAAACTGCGGTAGTTATAGGGGAGAGAATTACGGCACTCAGAGCGCTCATGATCAGTAGAGAAAACTAAGGCAAATTTATACGAAACGTAGCAGAAAAGATTTCGACAATTGGGGAAATCATAACTCTAGACCTCCTTAGTCTTTGTCTCCAATTTCATCCTTATTAGTTGGTAATTTTACTGATTTATAATATTTGTTGGTTAATTAGTAGAAATAAAAATCAAATCCTACAGGATACCTTATTTTAATTTTATAAATTTGGTGATTCTTCTTGAAAAATATTGAAGACAAGGAGGGTTGAACCTTGGACCGTTTATCCGAAATGGCAAAATAAAACCATTTGAGTTGGCACATAATTATTAATAGCAAGTAATTTAGAATCATTCTAAAGTGGGATTAGTCGAACAACCGTTAAATTTAAACATTAAATTTGTAAAAATTGATCGACCAATAATATTGAGATAAGTAGCAACAATATTGGAAAGAGATAGGACAATTCTTATTTCTTACAGTGCGTCAAATACGAATTATAAACCACATTGAGTATCAAAAGAGGAAAAGGTGGATGCAACCTGTTTTTATAGGTTCCATCGAACACATTATACTTTTATTGTATCATAAATAATTAGTGAAAATTTATAAAAATATCAATAAATGCTAAATTTTCAAGTCATAACTATAAAAGTTCGATACTAAGAACTTAAATGTTAAATTATAAATTCATCTTTACAAAAAGTTACACAAATATGCGAAGTGGAGCTAGCGTTCGATTGCGGCTGAACCTCTTAGTTTTAGTTCAAAATCGTGTACTATTTATCTTTAAAAATTAATTGCATTATACATAAATTATTAATTTAAAATGATTAAAATTTTAAATCCATAAATTTTAAATTATGCATGTGCATGTGCAAATATGCATATATAATCATTAAGGAATAGTTGGTTTATCCACACTACGAGCATAAACTATTTAGATTAAAATATTGTAGAATTGGTTGTACTAAACATTGAAATGGAAGTGAAATTTCAGAAATTGTAGCAAGCACCGAAAGAGCAGACGTAGGAAACCACACAAAGGAGGTTATTGCAGAGAACCGAAGTGCCTCGTCCTCATGACTAATTACGTGGCAACCTGTTAATGTGACACTTGTCACGTGATACCCACGTTGCCGCTACCGTTCTTGCCATTAACCACATTCCTCGGACTGTTTCTACATTGTTAATGTTATGTTAAACAGCAACACGTAACTCCAATTTCTTCTTCATTATTCTCATTAGAATATTGGGTTTTGCCTGCATTTCCAAAAATATGGTACACTCTCGACTCCTCTTCCTCTTGCTTAATCAAGAATTGCATCTGTTTCTGCTGTTTCTTTTTGTATTGTTATACTTATTTAAATTGGTACAGTAGTTTTGACTCGTTTTTATGATACTTGCTAATGTACTTATGTGTACTACAATTTATAATGTATCATTTCAAGTTACTATTGGATTTTCTTGTTTAATTTCCATTGCAAGCTTGCAGTCATTATTTCCTCTATGCATTTAGTAGCTAGCTTGTGGGTGGGGAGCTTAGCATAATTGGCAGCTCATGACTTACGGTTTGAGCCGTGAAAACAACCTCCTACATTTCGTAGGAGGCTGCATATAATAGACCCTCGACCCTCGTGATCTGTGATCTGGCCCTTCCCTCCGTGGCGAAGCTAGAAATTTTCTCAAGACAATTCAAATTTAAAAGAAGTAAAAAGAAAATTCTGACAAAGGGTGTTCAATATAATATATGTTATATATACCTCTAAAACATAAAATATTACGTATAATTTTTTGACGAGGAGTGGTCGACTGACCCGTGTGACCATGTGGCTTCGCCACTGCCTTCCCTAGATCCCCGCACCCCTAGCGAGAGCTTGATGCACCGGGCTGCCTATATTATACAATCTCTCATTTGAAGTTACTATGGATTTTCTTGTTTAGTTTCCATTTTCCATTGAGAGCTTGCAGTCATTATTTCCATTATGCATTTAGTAGCTTGTGGATAACATAGTAGGGGAACACTACTGAGATTATATTTTAGCACTGTAAGAATAGGAACAGCAGATTAGAAGGTGAAAAGGTAAATAAAGATATAGTGTCTGCTCTCTTTCTTCAAACTAACATTTGCAAAGCAGGTCAGAATTTATAGAAAGTTATGCAAATTCTTACCACAGAGCACCTCGGGTTATTATTCCCGGGACCTTACTTCAAGGTAGTACATTCAAATTTGCATTAAATCAATGAATGATAAAGTTAGTTGCCTCTATTATACAGTTGCTATAGTTTCTGTTTGATAATCTGTAGTCATTAATCAGGACAGTGGGAAGTTGGGTCCGAAAAATTGCGGGGAACACTTGGAACAGGCCAAAAATAATTTTCCAGTATGTAAATGTGGATTTGATATGTTGGACGCTGGTTTTTTCAATGACTGTAAGGTACTGTGACAGTGTTAATAAGATCACTTAAACGTTTCGTTAGTACTCTTGCTGTGAATAGGGAAACTAAGTCGGGCTATTTTTGTTGTGCTCATTCTTTTCCAGAAGCTTGAAATACAAAAGGGTGCACAAGATTTTAACATTCCTATAATCGGAAGCAACAGAAAGTTAGTTGCTACTGAAAATGGAGGTCTACATAACCCTTCTCCTTTAGTTTTCAATTCTGTGTGGAATGCGAAAGAAGCAAATCAAGGGACAGACAAGTTCAATTACCCTGTATATTCTGGTATTCAAAGGCCAAAAAATGATGAGGATATTGCTTTTATGAGTGTAAGTGCACCCTCTTAGTCCCTTTAACTTATACTGTAATTAATATCTCGAGATTAATTATCCCGAGATTAATTATATCGTGATTTTATCCCAACCAAACGTGGTATGTACTCCTTTCTAATTTAATCCCAGGATTAATTTTCCCTTATCCCTCGTACCAAACGAGCAAGGAACGATGTTGTACCAATGTATGTCATTTTTATTTTATTAATTGATACATGGTATGCTGTTATATCAGATTCTTGAACTTGGGCAACTTCTAAAGGAAAAATTAATTACATCAGTGGAGCTAACGGGAATATGTTTGGACAGATTAAAAAGGTATGGTGTATGCTTTCCTTCCTGTAATCTGCTTTTTATGTTATTGAATAATTTGATTCTCAAACTGATGTGCTATTCCGGAGCTTCACAGGTATGGTCCTGTCCTTGAATCCGTTATCACAATTACGGAAGAATTAGCATATCGACAAGCAAAAGAGGCTGATCAACTGCTTTCAAAAGGCAAATATTTGGGTAAAGTTCCTCCTTCCTCTCTTCCCCTTGACCCTCTTCGTTTCTTGTATACCGTTGCTGCTATTAGCATTTTACCTACTCTTAACATCCTCGATTATTTCCCATTATATTCCAGCACTTCTCATCTAAGAAATGAATCCTCCCCACCACACAAGATTGCCCGGTTTTGATCTTAATTAGAAAAACTTCATATTCGGTTAGCTTTCTCTGGATTTTCTCGAAGGAACTAGATACATTTATTTGATTCTGCTCTTTATAGGTCCTCTTCATGGGATTCCGTATGGTCTGAAGGACATTATTGCAGTACCAAACTATCCCACAACATGGGGCTCCAAATCTTTCAAAGATCAAGTTCTTGATATCGAAGCTTGGGTTTATAAGAGGTATTGACAGATTAATGAATGTAGAGGCCCCATTCACTAACTAACCATATATTGTGCATGTGTTTGTATAACTTATAGATACGGTTGATGCAGGCTGAAATCTGCTGGTGCTGTTCTTATTGCAAAATTAGTCGCTGGTTCTTTGGCGTATGATGATATCTGGTTTGGCGGTAGAACAAGAAATCCATGGAATATGGAAGAATTTTCTACTGGTTCATCGGCAGGGCCAGCTTCCTGCACCTCGGCAGGTACATCGAGTTATTAAGCTATTCCTAATAGGTGTTTTGATGGAGATAAATCTATCTTCAATTGTGGCAAATATGATATTACCTCTTCTGCTAGATGCCTACATCTGTTTGTGTATCTGCACGGTCGAAAGAATGGACTTGAACTAACATTTAGTCATTCGGTGATCCAAATGAATAGAATTTTTAAGATCTTAAGTACTGTGCCTAATCCTGAAATTGGTTCAACAAATATGACCAACAACGAGGAGAATTATGTGCAATAGGTAAATGGTGATGAGCATATCAGTCCACCTATGAAATTTGTGTTTGTGGATGGAATCCTCCATGAAGACTTAGGATGGCAGTTCCTGCCCCCTTCGGGTTAGTTTGCTTATTAGTAGGCGAAGTATTTTCTTTTGACAACGGTGTCTTTTTGTTGCAGGTATAGTTCCTTTTGCAATTGGTTCAGAAACTGTTGGGTCGATTACCTACCCAGCTGCTAGGTGTGGTGTTACTGCGTTGCGGCCCACTTTTGGAGCTGTTGGTCGTACTGGAGTTATGAGCATATCTGAAAGCTTGGTACCATATCTCTTCCACAAACACAGAGTTCGATTCCATTTCATATGTGTTTTATTTTTTATTATAAGCAACACTTGACACCTAAATCTGGCTGTTCTATTAGGACAAACTAGGACCATTTTGTAGAAGTGCAGCAGATTGCGCTGCTGTTCTCGATGCCGTCAGGGGAAAGGATCCAGATGATCTTTCATCCAGAGACATCGCGTTAGTTGATCCATTTTCAGTTGACATCACAAAACTCACTGTCGGTTATCTTGAGGACGCTGACAAGGAAGTAAGCGACTTCTTTCATACCCAGAAATTTCAACTTATGACTAATTCTTTCATTCAATCCGTTTCTTCATCTTCTATGAGTGCCAGGATTAGACTGTTTAATTATGTCAATGACAGGTTGTTAATGTACTTCAATCAAAGGGAGCGAAGATGGTTTCGTTTGATCTGAAATATACTGTTGACAGTGCTCAAGGTATTGTAAACTTCACTATGGACGTTGACATGCTGGCCCACTTTGATGAGTGGCAACGCTCAAACAAGGATGATGAATTTGAAGCTGAAGACCAATGGCCTCTTGAACTTCGCCGTGCCCGTGTAATAACTGCTGTAGACTATATTCAGGTATATGTCTTGTTCTAGAAAACAATTCTCGAGCTGTTAAAACACTTTGGCTTCGGATAGAGCCTGATCCACTTTGTAGTTGTTGTTCAGACATCAACAGATTAATATTTATATGTGGAATCAAATATTTTGTTAAGCGTTAAGAGAATGAAGTTGTACTTCACAGGCACAGAGAGCTAGAAGCAAATTGATTCAGGAAGTCAGAGAAAGCTTCAAAGTTGACGCGTTTATTGGAGATGCAACTGATTGGGAGAAAGTTTGTGTGGGCAATCTTGTGGGTATGCCAGTAGTGGTGGTTCCAGTAGGATTTAAGAAGATACCGAATGCTCCAACAAACGATACTCGCAGGAGGACAACAATCACTACAGGCATTTATGCTCCTCCTGACCGTGATCATGTTGTAAGGCTCTAATTCTCTAGCTCATGTTTTCAGGTTTTGTTAGGGACACCTCTCACTAGCGGCAACTCTAGGATCATCTATATCTAAAGTTAGTGTGTTCAGAATGAGTGGTTTTAGTATATTAGTATGTGTATGCATTTTGTTTATTTTTTGTATATGTAACATCATTCGAACAGCGCCCTAAATCCATGTTTACCCTTAACACAATTGACCTTCTATAGGTGTAGTTCTTTGTCTTGTTATTGAGATGTGGCTTTTGGAATCTTAGCAAAGCCTGATCGTTTTGGAATTCTGTTTTTTGCTAAGCAACCTCCATATTGATTCTGTGTGTTCCTTTTTACGCGCAGGCTTTGGCACTGGCAATGGCTTATCAGTCAGTCACCAATCATCATAAGCAGAGTCCTCCAATTGATGATATTGGGCCAAACGATTCGATTCCAAACCCACCAACATCCATGATACCCGCAAGACAACTACGTGGTTATTGATCTCTGTGGGGCTTCTGCCATCACTTTGCGTCGTTTAATTTATTATTGAGGAAGACGTATACGTATACCGTTAGTTGTAATAGTTACAAAGTATTGGATTGTCTTTACAAAGTATTGGATGGTCTTTTCTTAGTTCCAGTGGGAGAAAATACTTTTCTTCTACTTGTTTAGTTGATGATTTGGACTTCAATATCTCCATTGATTGTTTGACCTTTGGGGGCGAACGGGTATTAGATCTTGTCTCATAACACTGAAATTTCACTTCAAACCCTGAACTGATGTTTAAAATTTACATTCTTAGGATGGTAGAAGTAAAGAATTATTTGTAACAGTTGAAGCAACTCTTGACAGTTTGTCTAGTGTTTAACTTGGATTCAGAAGGTTAGGTTAGATGTTAGGACACTGTCTCGGTTGCATTGGTGCTAACTTACCATGAGTAGTATTTAATGGTCCTCAACCATTTCCTTTCAAGTAACAAAGGGTACTGTATTTTTCTTAATCAACAGAAATTTAAAAGAGGGAGGCAAGTGCACCGATGGCCATAAAAAATTAGGATGCGTTTATTAGGATGCTCAGCGCTATCGGGTGCCATTTCTACTTATTCATGAGCAAATCCCTAACAATATAAAACCGGGCTTGTATGGATGGTCTTAGCTGTAGATTGCGGTTACTTAGTTCACTCGGTTGATTTGTTTGGTATCAGAGGATTCATAAACAGGATATAACATAAATCTCTCTTTCACAAAACTAAAAACTAGATTACTAGAATCCATTTTGCTGCTAGTGTCAATTTTCTGTCAATCGTTGGTTGCTCTTAAGGCTGTTGGAAGGAAAAAGAAGAGACCATGAATCATAAAGACATCAACAAAGAAAGACAAAATCCAGTAAGAGGACTAAAATAAACTTAACAAAAAGAATCTACGACAGGCTATATAAGCAACTTGAACAAAAAATTTCTACTTCAAAAACTATGGAAGAATACCCTAATTATATGGATCTGTCTCATTGTACATTGTCACACATTACTTGTTCCGAGGGGGAAAAAAGCATAAAATTTTGGGAAAATGCCATTAGGTAAAACAGGGGGAAGAAGATAGTAAAGGAAAATAAAAGAACAACATAGCACCTAACTTAAACAACTAAGCACTAGCACTCGCTACTTCTTCGCCCATCACTAATTATCACGTCTAGTCCTTCTACGAGGAGCAGCGGCAGCATCCTCATTCTGTTCTTCTTTCTCCTCCGTAGCTTCTTGGCTGTTCGAAGTTGATGCCTCGGCACCATCACTTTTCTTAGGCTCTGCAGTAGCTCTTGCCTGCACAAGCAAGTAGGTTTCTATTATCAAACATACCCAACAAACATGAAACCAGGTGTGATATTTCTTTCTTTTCCTATTTCTTATGGACAAAGGGATGGGAGGAAAGCTGAGGCTGAGTTCGGACTTACAGGTTGCTGCTTCTTCCCACCAAAGATGAGTTTCAAGAGAACTGTGAAGACGATAACTATGATTGAAATGACAACACCAACTGTGAGATTAGGCTGTGTCTCGGCCTTCTCAAGAAGATCCTACCAGACAAATCTATGTATTAGCCGCACATACAAAAATGAAACAACATGCAACATCAAAACACCGGGCCATTCACTCACCAGTACTTTGGACTTGTGTTCACCCAACAGCGGGATGTCAGCCACCTTGTAGAGGAGATCAAATACCATTTTCTGCAAAGTGTTCCAATGTATCTCAAGTTGAGTGATGAAATAAAATGAAAAGCCAAGAACGATGAATGTATGTTGAAGAAAGTATAATCAATTACCTGGAATCCTTTGAGCCCACCAGAGGTCGTTGCTTCCTCAGCCTTCTGTTTCTCTTTCTCTACATCAAATTTGGGCTTCCATGCAGTCTTCCTGTATGATTCTGCTACTTTCTCATCACTGGCTATCAAGATATTGTCAAACAATATACCGTCTTGCATTGTCCAAATTTCAATGCCAATTGCTGCAATAGGCTCAAAATTTGGCCTGTCGAGTTCGAAATAGTTAGGATTTGGAATATCCCTTGGCTTCCAAATACCCTTGTAATTGGGATTGTCAATCAATGGAGCATGCCATTTTCCCTTGTAAGCAGGATTGCTCTTCATTGGTCTTCTCCACTCCCCACATCCAGGGCCCTCGGCACACTTCGGGTTATCAATTTTTGGAGCCTCCCATTCACCATCTTCCTCATCAACCCAATCTTCAGGCTTTGTTGCCTCAGGATCATCGATCTCTTCAGGTTCGTCATCCAACCATCCCTCGGGCTTCTCAGCTTCCTCATCTTCAATCTCCATCGGTGCATCCTCATCCCAATCATCTGGTTTCTTAGCATCTGGGTCTGGGATTTTTTCCCTCTCATCCCAGTCCTCGGGCTTCTTATCTTCTGGATCTGGAATCGTCTGTGCAGGAATGAGAGATGGCTCAAAATCATCCTCCGAAAGAAAGTTAGCCTTCTTCTTCTCTTCCCCATCAATCAAGATCAGCAACTCATTGTTCAGTCTCAGCACAGCAGTGTAAACATGGGTTAGTTTGTCAGAAGGTACAGATGGTGGAAACTTAAGGTGGTGCTCGATGTACTCCCCACTCTTAGGATTCTTATGTTTCAAGATGAAGTGAACCTTGTTTGTGGCTCCACATCTATCTGGTCCAAACATTATAGTATAGGGAGACTCATTGTTGAATTCCTTGGGAATCCAACCTGCCTCCTGGGGCCGGAGGTATTTAAGATAGGCACCACCACATTCAAGTCCATCCTGGAGGCGAACTTCATATTGAAGAACCACAGTTCCATCTTTGAGGTCGACAACATCATCAAGCTCCTTAACAATAGCATATTTCCTTGCCTTCTCACTCACAAGAAGCCCATGGTCATCATGTCCTTCACTCTTGGCATGTTTCCACACACCTGAGACACAATTACAACTGAATATGAACTCTTGAAACTTTAACAATCAAAGCATTGCAGGCATAAGGACATTGCACAAGGATACAAGAAACACTCTGCAGAACAAATTTATTTTAATAATCAAGGATTGACTTAGCATTATAGACAAAGACAATGCACAAGGATATAAGACACTCTTCTGTGAGAATTATTTTACAGCTAATGTGAAAAAGAATCAAGGAATTCTATTATTGCTTCAAAACAAATGAACTTTGGGCCATATCTGTCCCTGGGAACACAGCTCTGCAGCATATACATAAAGTATTTCAACTCTAAAACAGGGTTCAAAATCTGGCGGGGTGGCAAATATATAAAACACCATCATAGAAATTAATGGATTTGAATGCTTTATCCAAAAAAAAAGAGGTTAATGGAATTGAATGATAAAATTATGCTTAATGGACTACACAAAGCATTATTTTTTTATTTATTTTTTTGCACAGGACATCATTATCGCTTTCTTTGCCTGGATTTTTTAGGTACAGACTGATGCTGTCACAAACAACACAATAAAGATATATATTGAATGCCCCTCCATTAGTTTTTAGCTATATAATCATTATACACATTAATTAGTAACACTTCTCTCTGAGTTCCTATATGATATTGTGGTATTTTTATGTCATTATCCCACCCTAAGGATGTCTCTCCCAAAGAAATGAAGTTTCATGATTTCAATTCCTTGGATAATTCTTTTTCTTTCTAATAAAAGTAATTATGCAGTAGCCATAGAGTTGCAGTAATTACTTCTTGTAATGCGACTTCAATCCACTAATCTTACATAAAAATTCACGAATGATAACATGAAATAAGCAACACTGTATTACAAAATATGATGAGTCAATCACAGTAGGAATTGCTAACACATACGAATATAGACGAGAGTAGTATAAAACAGTACGGTAATTCATGAAATTATTCATAATGCTGCGTCAGGTACCTCAATTCCATTAAACTGAAAATGAATTTTTTTTTACAAGACTTAACACTCAACAGATGCACCACGTCACCACCCTAAAATGCATTCATCCACAAAATTCAAAATTATCATTCCAATTGTAAACATGAGTTTAGCATTGAGTACCCTCCCACCCCCCCTAACCCCCCCTCCCCCCAAAAAAAGGAACACGGTTTCATTCCGGATTATAGTTTCATTGTATCCACTTTTATAACTTTCGACAGTTCAAATTCCAAATTTTAAGCTTTGGTGTGATTTTCTGAATCAATTCAAGCTTTCAACACTTAGAATCTTCCATTATGCTAAATAAGATACACAAGTCAAATTCCAAAGGAATACTTAACAGATCCAGACAGAAAAGCTTACCATTATATTCCTCTTTCTCAGATACAATCCAACGCCCATCAAATGCCTCATCGAATGACTCGTAAAATTTCTACAAGCGCCAAACGAAAAAAAAGCAACTAATTCTCAGCCAACACATATATTCGTCACAAATATGATCTACTAGTAGATACGCTAGTGCAAAAACAAACATGTAACATACACTTAAGTATAGATATGTATCTTAGATATGTATCTTACCACATCTGAAGAGGCGTAGAGTTGAGAGACGAAGCAACCGGCCAGTAGCAACAACGCATATTGCGTCCACATCCTCCGATTCCGCTCTTCCATATCCAAATATGGTGCAAAAAGAGAATTAGATCTAGAAACCGGAGAAAAACAGAGTGAAATTTTGCAGAGCAAGATATTCAGATAGTAGCATAAATAGATCTTGAGTCCCAGAAAAAATACTAAAATACTTAGATCTTGAGAAATGTGGCGTCGACTTGTTGTAGCCAATTACTTTGTGCCACGTGAAGTGGACCAATTAATATTCGCCACGTAGTTTGGAACGAGGACTTTGCATCGGAAGTTGGTTCTACGGTTGGGATTGTTTCGTGGCATTTGATCTAAGTAATTCTAAATTATGTTCGTATAAATAGCATATTATGCTAGTACTATTTACTATTAAGAGAATGTTCTTAATATTTTATTTAGAAAGAATTACAAGAAAATACACGTGACCTCACACCATAATAAAAAATGGTTCATATTTTTAAATTTTATCTAATCTAGCCTATATTGTATATATTTTGAAAGCACTAGCAAATTCAAAACGTATGTTCTTCCAACCATTGCTTCTAAAAGTTATGGAGTTAAATATGTGTTCACACAACCACTGCTTTCACTCTCTCTTCTTCTCACATCTTCCACATATGCTTCAAGGGGTCGTCCGTCATTGCTGCTTCTTACCCTGTGTCACCTGGTTGCATGTAAGAAAATTGAAAAGTATAAGTCCACCATTGAAGGTCATTCAAAGCTTTTGGAAAATAGGATTTTTTGAGTTTGTTAGTTGTTTGGATTGGGTGTTATTTCAATTGATTGAAAATATCAAAAGAAGTTCAAAATTTAAATTTGAAGTGATTTGGAGTAGATTTGAGCAAGATTTGAGTTAAATTATAAAAGACGCAAGGAAGAATACGAAGTCAGTTTTTTGTATAATTATGTATAATATTATATAATAGTGTATATGAGTGTATAAACACATCGTATACACTATTATACACCTTTATACAAGCGTCTGTAGACGAACTTCTTCCACGATTTTTAGTTACAATTCTTGTTCAAAACCAGTCCAAATCTCCATTAAATGACTTCAAATTTTATATACAACATCCTTATACTATTTCTAACAAGTCTAAATAACACCCGCTCCAAAGTTCTCACAAAATCAAATTCGAAATTTGAACCCACATGTTTAAGCTTTTTAAAATTTTAATTTTCACCATCCAAATGGATTTGTTTTGTTGAACTAATATTTGAGTCACAATTACTGATTCGAAAATTAACTTAAAAGGTTGAGCAATCTTCTTAAAAATTAAATAGTAATTTCTAGAACCTATTAGAGTTGGATGTTAAATCTTAGCCTATTATTTTTGGGCTAGTTAATTGTAAATTAAAATATGGGCTATAAATTGAAGAGCATGGAGTTCAGTTGTTCGTATGTGAAAATTTCCCTTACAATATTAACCTCAAAGAAAAGTTGTACACTTCAATTTGGCTTGTGGCTCTAAGTTTTCTTTAGAATTTAAGTTGATGGAGGAAACATTTGCACGTACAATCATACATCTCTATAACAACATCCTTATATAATAACTCACTATAAAGTCAAGTTTTTTCGGAATCGATTTTTATATTATGTTATAATATATGTCCTCTATAACAGCACTTTATTGTAGTCTCCAAAAACATCGGAACGAACAAGACTATTATAAATATGTTTGACTTTAATAATTTCAGAAGATTCAATTATGGATTTTTTGCAAAATTATCTTTAAGATATAAGGATAGATATTTAATGGAAACAAAATGGAATGACTATCAAAAATTGACGTGGAATTCGAAATCACAATTGATCTAATTCGTTTTAATTTCTTCTAATGTAATAAAATTAATAATGATGGACTAAAACTTCAGCTTCAAGAAAATAAGAACTCTCTCATGAAATGTTTTTTTCATTAATATATTATTGCGTGCCATCTACTTCTTTAACTTTAATCAAACATAGTGTATATTTAATTGCATTATTACTCCTCAAGATCCTAGTCAATCCCTTTTGAGCCTGAGCCGATTTGTTCAAAAATCACATTGCGAATCTTCGTCCGTTATTTAATGACCCCCTCTTGGCACATATTTTTTCCTTGAGCACTCTCGATGAATAATAGGCAAAAATCATAAGTTTGGGGGAGAGACGAGGAAATGCATAGTGAAGAAAGGCTTTGTAACAAAAGAAAAATGGCCAAAGAAAAGGTTGAAAAGCAAAATGAACCAAAAAGAAAAGCAAAAAGGTTGAAAGGAAAAGCAAAAGGTTGAAAAAGGTTTGGAATGATGAAATAGAAAGAAAAAGGGAGGAAAATGAGCCCCAAGTAAAAGAAAGAGCAACAATGAGTCTCTCTAAGTTCCCCAAGGAAAATGTGTGACTCAAATAGTCAAGAAAAACATGTGCAAAAATGTGAAAAATTGGAGTGCTTAAAGGGAGATGTGCTACCTAAGTTCATCATGACCAAATTTGATCCAAAAAGCCTCCATTACATTCCGACAAAGCCCTATAGGATCTCAAGTTGAGTGAGCTTACATTAGTGATGATTTACACGAGGGGCAAGCCTATGGTACTTAAGGCCGGACTTGAAGCATTCTTTTGAGAGCGAAGAGAACACCCTATGATAAACCTAATTCTGAGAGTTCATTTTTTATGGTGAGGAAAGCCTATGGAGAGTATAGGAGAAAAGTCTAGGATCCATAGTGATTAAGGTGAAAGAGAGAAGCTCTTTGATGAGCTGAGTCCACTCTTGAAGCTTTGGTGTCACATTAGATCTAGTGAGCTAGAAAATCATCTCATAATGTTGTCAATAATGCATTTGTGTTGAGGGTAATTGTTAGTCCCAATTGAAGCTTGATGAAATCACATCTTAATGGCTGAAATACTTTCTTTTTTTCTTGTTACGGAGGTGGGAGTTATTTTGTCAGCTTGAGGACAAGCAAAGACTTAAGTTTGGGGGAGTTGATAACTAGTGATTTGTGCTTACTATTTACTCCCATTTTCCTAGGTTTTTGAGGACTATTTGACTAAAATACTCCCACATTTTGATGCAAGTTGTTCAAATTACAGGAATTGAGTTGAATTGTGAATATTGATCTAAAAGAACTCAAAAAGGAGAAAAACTTGCATTGTCTTAGTAACTAGCAGAAACGCTGCAGCGTTCACTATTCCGCTGCAGCGTTTATCACTTCGCTGCAGCGGATTTCCAACCGTTGCCCCGCTGCCAAACTTCAGAGAGATGATTTTTGAGGCAATGCCCACCGCTGACCGCGCTATTTTTCTGTTGCAGCGGTCTCTCTACCGTTGCAGTGTCCAACATTACGCTCGGAGCGTTCTGTTAAACTTTAGAGAGTCAGCCAGACTGGGTTTCATACTTTCGCGGTCAGCGGCACTTTTCAGTTGCCGCGTTTTAGCCACCGCTGCGGCGCTTCAGTATTTCGATGGGCGCAGAATGGATAATCAGAGAGTCTTCAAGGTCCAAGACCGCTATAGCGGCCGTTATTCCGCTGCAGCGGAAGCCAATCTGCAGCAGCGCTCAGAAATACGCTCGAAGCGAAATCTTCGTAGGTGCAATTTTGTCCAGTATTTTCAGCCTAGTATAAATACATATTTTTCTCATTTTTAGGGCATCAACTATTGGGAGAAACACGTGAATAGTGGTTTTTGTCTACTTTGAGTATTTTTAGCCTAGTTCTTACAATATTTCTTCAATTTCNCTAGCAGATGGGACAAAACTACTTTTGAAAGAGAACCTTATTCCATCTACAGGAGATACTCGTTTATTCAGTATCGGACCATCCATAGCAGTAATATCCATTTTTCTAAGTTATTCAGTAATTCCTTTTGGTGATCGCCTTGTTCTAGCCGATCTTAGTATTGGTGTTTTTTCTGGATTGTCATTTCAAGTATTGCTCCCGTTGGACTTCTTATGTCAGGATATGGATCAAATAATAAATATTCCTTTTTAGGTGGTCTACGGGAAGCTGCTCAATCAATTAGTTATCTTGTAATTTACATTTATGAGTTCAATTTCATCATCTCTTTTTGTTTATTCTTCAATTATGAGTAGCTAGATCCTTAAGCTAGGGTTGTGACCCAACCCTAGTGTGGGTAACTAATGTGTCTTCCATTTTAGGATGATTTTGTGTATGGGTGTTTGATTTTTAGTCTAATTTATGCATAATTCTCAGATTTAGTGGTTGCAAACACTATTTCATGCCTTCATGACTAGGGTTACTCTTGAGAAATATGACCCAAGTCTAGGTAATTAGGCTAACAAGGTATTGGGGTGAGCTCAAGAGATTGATATTCCCAATAAAAGGGTGGATGCTAGAGATAGCTACACCCGACTTGAGCCAATTCATGTGATTTATTGAAACAGCCAATTGTGCTTGAGAAGGCCAATTCGGGCAAAGTCACCCAAATTACCGAGAGGTATTGGGTGAGAAAATTAGCATGAGGTTATGTCATTCACCCACGATTCACAAGGTTATTCTCAATGTTAGATCCTATTAGTCACTCGCCTAGGAGTAAGTCACAACCCTAGTGCTTTTAATTAACCGAGAAAATCCACAAAAAGATCATAGTTAGCTAGTTCATTGTCTCTTTTAGTGTAAACCTTAGCATAATTACAAAACCTTTTGATGAGACGTGTAATTAAGAACATGAGACATCACTAGATCACTTAGACACTCAACTCCCACATACATAGCTCCCTGTGGAAATCGATCCCGATCCGTTCGGGTAAAAGCTGCTTCCACCCCTTCCTTGCTACTCTTTAGTGGTATAGGTGGGCGTCGATCAGGGCCCGGCCTTACTTGGTATATATACATAGAAAAAAATTATTTTTGGGACTTTTGACATATCTAATACCTAAGGAGGCTAAGGAGAAGTTGGAAAAGCAAGATCACAAGGAATCCATCCTTCAATCTCAACTCAAGACAAGGGTTTGGATTGTTTTATGTTTTCCTTTAACTTAAACAGTGTTATGATGAATTACTCTATATATATGGAGTAATTCTCTTTAGGGTTTGTTCGATTTGGTGTATTGATATTTGTTTGTGGATATTAACTCTAGTTTTGTGTATTGAATCGTTTTGGATGTTTTAATCGTTGCATCTATATTCGCTTGTTCATGTAATCGAGAGAACTTGTGATATTTTTGCATTCTATCATGTTGGTTGAACTCATTAATTCTTCTTAGTAATCGAAAGAGGCTAGTTAAATTATTAATTAAACCTAGTTAAGAGGATAATCGAGAGAGGTTCTCCTAAAGACCAATCCATGACGAATTCGTGCATATCTTCATCGGTCTTATGGTAGTTCATCTTGTGAGGTTGAGACTTAATCGAGAGAGGAGTTTCTACTAAACAATTGAATTAATAATCTAAGTGAATTCGAGAGATTCACTTGAACATTAGAAGTGAATTAACTAGAGTTAGATCCCAAACATTTATCTTGCACCTTTCCTATCAATCCTATTCTCCCCCATTGATATCTTTCCTTACTCGTTACTTGCGTCGAGTGTCATTAGTCAATAGTTTAGACTCTTAATTGATTTTAGTTTAAATCACATAAATCTCCATTGTTGATCATCTTGGATAGCAATCTAGCTACAAACTACGATAATAACTGTTTGATTCCAATCCTTGTAGATAACAACAACACAACAACAACATACCCAGTATAATCCCACAAGTGCGGTATGGGAAGGATAATGTATACGCATATCTTACCCCTACCTGGGGAGGTAGAGAAGTTGTTTCCGATAGACCTTCAACTCAAGAGAAGGTGGAAAGGAAGAAAAGGAAGAGGAAGAAGAAGAAGAAAGAGGGAACGGGGGGAGGGAGAAAGACGGATGAGGAGACAAAAGACGAAAAGAAAAAAGAGGAGAAAAAGTAGCATCTGAATCCCTATGGATACGATATTATAATTACTATATTCGACTTGCGAGCATATTTAAGTGTGTGTTTTGCGCTCGTCAGTGTCGTCACCTGCAATACTAACATTGTGAGTGATATCTGTTACTGGAGGGAGAGCGCCGTGCTGCTCGGCCGTTACTGGTGCAACGCAAGTCCTTGCATTTTCTCTGATTGCTTTTTGGGCAGGCTTGTCGAGAATGTTGGTCAGCGTGTTTGTTAGCCAAGCCTCAAGTAATTTCTTCACTGTTGGTGGCGCCTTTTCCGTTGTGGGCGTGGAAGCCCCTTTATCGTCGGACATTGTGATACTACCATAAGGAAGGGGTGAGCCACTTCGTCTGGGAGAGGCATTTGGTGTTACGTCTTCACCCTCCGTTTCAGGAACCTCGTTTATGGTGTTTAAGAGGTTAGTAGCAAGGTCGGCCACTGCCTTCATCATTTCTTCTCCTTACCTGCCATGTCAAATCTGTGCGTACAAGAGAGTAGAGGTTTTGCTTTTTTTTTTTTTTTTGTGCTAGTTATAGTTCTACAAGAAACTAAAATTTTTAGTAAAAAATCCCCACAAACGACCCAAATTATTTGACTAAAAACCGTAAATTTTTGGTTAATCTAATTAATTTTTGTAATAAGGGACTAAATCTAGTTAATGATAATAACTTCAGACCTATAATCGATTGATACAAAAGCCGTGTTGCGAGAAGATTAAATACAGTGTGTACTCAATGTTTCAAGATCATTAATGATGACAGATATTAAACAATAAATAACATTAAAATAAATAAAAATAATAATTCACTCAATATTGAATGGGGTAAATAATACCCCTTTCTGATAATAATAAATAATAATAAATGATAGGCAAATACTAAAATATTAGGACCCTTCTCGGATCTACCAGAAGAAGGTAAAATAATAGACAATCGAAGGTAATGTTTGTATTATATCTAGAGAAGAAGTCTGCTTTTCAAAAAATATTAAACAAATACTAAAATACTAGGACAATTGAATCTCTTTAAAAGTGATGTTCGTATTTTATTTAAAGAAATAGTTTGCTTTTAAAAAAATATTAGACAAATACGAGAATGTTGAAACCCTCTTCAGATCTATTGGAAGAAGTATAAAACAATCGAATCTCTTTAAAAATAATGTTCGTATTCATTTAAGCTTTTCAAAAAATATTAGACAAATACTAAAACACTAGACGTTCCTCGGATCCTCGGATTTATTACATGAGGTTCACGTTTTCTTTCATTCTAATATACTAAAGACAATCGAATCTCTTTAAAAGTAATGTTCGTATTTCATTTAAGCTTTTCAAAAAATATTAGACAAATACTAAAACACTGGACGCTCCTCGGATCCTCGGATCTATTACATGACGTTCACGTTTTCTTTCATTCTAATATACTAAAAATACAAGCACATAGAATATGCAACGGAATATTCTCTTAAAGATCCTATTACTAAACTAGCCATTGACGTTGCGTCTGATACTTGACCTAGGCCATGATTGACTGCTTGCTCGGTTGTGAGTCCGACTGGTTACTAGTCGGCCTCGACCCAATCACTTTTTGTAATGTCGAATGGCAGAGTTTGACCCATACATTCACTATAGTAGCTTATTAATTTGAACATTATAAACAACGCTCATGTAAAATCCTGCTTGCATACGCCACTGATAACAATAACACATCATAAATGAGAGAAAAATTGATCAGTGGCCTTCTGGGTTAGGATCCACTCCCACCGACTTCAATGTCACAGCTCGAGGCTTCCTGCAATAAGCATATCAGCAACAGAGCTATCAGAAATGCGGTGCAACATTTTACCAACAATACTATACTAACTTCTCTAAGACTTAAGTTTATTTAGATGACGCGATACCAAACGGAGGAGTACTTTCCAATCACAAAGTATATACACTATCTTCATTCCTCTCAATATTATATACTCTACCTTGCAATTTATGTAAAAAAATTCGGCCAACTTACGTGATTATGGAATACAACAACAACTACCCAGTAAAGTCCCACAAAATGGGGTCTGAGAAGGGTAATGCATACGCAGACCCTACCCCTACCCCGATAGGGCAAAGAGGCTGTTTCCAATCGACCCTCAGCACAGGAAAATACACGTTAACCTAATTACCATCTCAAACACTGCATCCACTAACCTATAAGACGGAAGATACTGAGTATATCAAATGCTACTCCTATTTCTAATGAACATATATTGAATGATACCTGGCCAGTACATCCCCACGCATAGGATCATCTATGACAGAATGATCATCAAAATCCTGAACATGAGCGATTTGTCGGAAGAATGATTTTTTGAGGAACTTGTCGGCTTCCTCCAACACAAGCTCAGGTTCCTCCACCTCTGATACAGTTCCTCTCCTTGATTTCTTCACTCGAACATTAGGCGACCGCCCCAGCTGCTGCACTACTGTGTGTACCCCGAAACATACTTGCAACATTATCAGGCCTAGTCCCACGTACACCGGAAAATACTCTAACTTTACTGCCCTGTATATTCGTGTCAAAGAGTTTAAGTACTATATACTGTCGGTATAAAAAACAATTACACAACTATCGAATCATTATACTATTAAATCTATATGATAAGCATTAACCTGTAACATGACCGGCCATTACAAATCCCAAGTTAAAAGTATCTAATTCTGTCTTTATTACTCCCTCCATTTCAATTTCAGATGAGTAGTTTAACTCGGCCGGCCGGAGGGAAAGAAGACTTTTGAAACTTGTGGTATTAAAAACTTAAAGGGATAAAATTTTTGTGGGACTATGACATTTGTATGATTATAAAAGCTTCTCATTCAGGATAAAATGAGTAAAATAAAAAAATTAGAGTTGTGTTATTTCAAAATTTAGGAATGTGTCATTTATTTTGGAAGAGACTAAAAAGTAAAGTATCTCATCTAATTTGAAACAAAAGGAGTACTTTTTAATAAAGAGAAGCGAATTTAATTAGGATTTCTAAAACATGTATACACTCCTAAAGAAAGGAGGAAAAATAGTATTTGATGGAATAATTAAGTACTGATCAAGTGCACCATTCAACATATAGAGCAGGAGTGTCAAGTATATTGAATCAATTCTAGAAAATACACATATAGAGCAGGAGTGTCAAGTATATTGAATCAATTCTAGAAAATACGTACATAAAATATCTAGTTTGACGGAAGAACTATGGGTTCACGTGCACCATAATTAATACGAAAAATAATAAAGTTGTTAAATTAAAGATTCCATATACAAAGTGGTAGTTGCTAAAACTTCACCTTGGTCTAGCATCCGGATGGTTGGGAACATTAGCAGTATGGTCATATGACTTCATTTTAGGAGCAGTAGATGTTGCAAAAGTAGCATTTCCTCTTAGGCGAGCGGCCATAGATTTCCACAAACTCTGTTAGGTTGAAATAAGACTGTCAACCCATGCTATGTAATAGTATACTCTTAAAAGATAGATAAAAACTGGAAACAATATAAAGTGTTGATAATACTTACTGAACTTCTGAATGCCATGATTGGAAGCTAAGTTTGGTGATTAATTGGAACGAATATATATGTACTTTTAGAGGATTAAGGGAAAGGGAAAATTGAGTCGGTTTAACTTGCAGTTATTGTGTCCAATATTTGCTGGAGTATTTGGTAATGATAGGTGACTTCATAATTGAAGCAAAACTATAAGGAGACACGATTGCATGAGCATGCAGCTATATGGCAACACATGTCAGAAGAGAAAAATTGCCAATTTTGCAAGCGGTGACCCATGCAACCGAAAAGAGAAATAGAACGTATATTTGACGACCAAACTATAATTTCAGGGGATACTAAACTATAAGCCTATAATTTATTTATGCTAAAATGGGGCCACCAAATTTGGGGCCTAAAGCAGTGGCCTACCTGGCTTCACCTTAGAGCCGGCCTTGTCCTTAGTGAAGCTATCTTGAGTGAAGCTATCTTGTCAAACATGCACAAACCCATGGTTGTCTGTGGGTTATATATTCTGGTTATCCATGTTGAGTGTTCATTTGATTGTGTAAATATTTTATAAACCGTTAAAGTAAACAAACTAACAATACACTTCCCAATTCCATATATTTTTAGATCTAAAGGCTGATAATATCTCCCAACCACTCAATGGATAGTCGCTATGGCGTATGGGATTCCATTAGATTCTCCCCAACAATTTGATAATACAGTTAAAAAAAATTATAACAGTTTCGTTATTCGGAATACTTTTCGTTGTTATAATAAAGCGTTGTTATAGAAAATATATGTAACAATATAAATGCTTCTGATCAATAGAGCAAGAAGAGGAGGGAAAAAAAGAAATGAATTTCATTATAATCCAACGACAAACATGCATGAACTATTTCACGAAGTATTTCGCAGTGAAATACCTAAGAAAAAAAAGAATCATGGTCGTTCTTTTCTGTCTTTTCATTGTCCGCCTCTGCCCGAACAAATACGCAAAAGATTGATTCCAAAAATAATTTGACTGTTATATGAAATATTGTTATAAAAGAGAGGTAGTATTTGAGTAAACGAAGTGGACGGTGCAAAGTGATTGTAATCTATAAAGAGAAAGAGGCATATCTATGTCTTCCATTATACCGTATTCCACTTTTTGAAGTTTGCTACTTGCTATATAATTGTTTGCGCCTCCAACATTTTTCACGTTATTTTATCCTTTGAATTGCACCTTTATTAGGCACACTCCACTTCTCCACCTGTCAGCTAACTTTAGCTCATCTCTATTCTCCACCAATCGGTAGTTTTATCCTTTTGTTTTAATCTTTTGCTTTTTCTCCACACATGGAGAGTGAATAGGTCTCCTTGTCTTTAGTAACAATTTGTGTTGAAAGAAACGAATATAAATTTCTTTGTGGTGGATAAGTAGGACGACCTCATATATAAACAGAATAATGCTAAGAGGGAGGACCCTCCAAATTTGTCTTTTGGTTTCCACCCGTATCCAATATCCTCGTTGGAGCCCGATTATATTCTGATTCAGGCTGCATAGGGCCTCATTCGGGAATAGCTTTTCCTATTAAGGATTTTCCCACGAGGGCTCTAACTCGAGACCTCTAGTTAAGAGTGATTAAGGGAGGAACGGCCCCATCCACTGCACCACATCCTTTGGTGGTCCAGATTTGTCGTTTCTTTATTATGGTGAGAAAGTCTTGGCTTCCACTGTCAATATATCTTGGACTCTGAGACTCAAAAGAAATGCAAAAAGAAGAGAAAGAAGCACAAAAATATGTGGCGAAAGAAGAGAAAGAAGGATTTGATAAAAACCAAGGATCGGATGATAGTGAAGGTGACTTCAAACCATTCTGTGTAGACTATTAGCCTTCACTGCATCTGATCTGAGTTGAGTGGATGCGAAGAAGTCACAGGCAAGTCATAAAGGCAAAAGGAAGGTGATGCCTTTCTTCCAGGTCTTTTCTTTTTTTCATGTCCCCTTTCCATTGTTCAGCTGGATTTGAAGTTCCATTTTATATGTAATGTATGTTAATGGTACTGATACATTGTATCTTTCGTCGTTTTCGTGTTCTTCAGCCGGGGCAGTGGCAAGGTCTGCATACACAGTACCCTCCCCAGACCCCTTACTTTACTGGGTTGTTGTAATTGTTGCTAATGTCTGTGTTAAAATACTCTTTAAACAGTGTTCATGTTGCCTTACTGCGTCACTATAAAACTAGTGGCGCTTACAGATATTCCTGGAATTGTGAACTGTCCAGGTTAAAACCAGTAACTTCGAACAAATAGACCTTACACAGCTTCAAGCACACAAGAATTCATTAATCTCCTGTACATACTTCTTTAATCAGTTATACTCGATACCATAAAGTTGCGGTTAGTTTATAAGTACACATAATCCCAAAAAGGTTTATCAACCATAGCTAGAAACATTCTGAGGCTTGGGTTGAGTGAGTCAAGCTCAAACTCCTGACAGATTCAAGCAATTTTCATGGCACATTGCACCAGTCAAAAGTACAGTATAAACGTCGTGTTTATGTTGCAATGCGCTTCAAATTTTATCCAAAGGAACAGCCATGCGCTTCAAATTAAAAACAGGACATATTTCTAGCATTAAACATGAATACCAAAAACATAAAAGCACAAACATGGAGTATCTTCTGAAAAATGTTAAAATCAAGATCAGGAAGAAGATTAAGTAATGTTAATATCAAGATCAGGAAGAAGATTAAGTACTTCAAAATGTGGTAAGAGTAATATGATAGCCAAAGTATGCATCAAAGTCAGAACTCAAAACAAAAAAGTACTACCGAGCAAAGGAAAAGTTCTCTTAACCAACTCATTCTTCAAAAACCTAGTTTATAAAATATGTCACCCCTTAACCAGAACCTCTAGCAAATATCAACCCACGACCATCATAGCCTTCTCTTTAACCCTAAAAGAGCATCCCTCTGTAAGTTTTGCGCGTCCACCAGTTGGCTGGCAGAGCACCTGCTGGCAGTTGGGGCATGTAACCACGGTTTGCGAGTGGCTGAAAATTGTTGTTCTGTAAAAGTTGGATCGATTATTAGTACCTTACTACTACATGGGGAAACTTATAACACGAGGAATTTAACTGCTCTTTTTCAGCAACTTACATTTGGAAGCAGCCTTGACATTTAACATCCTGCAACGGTTGATCAAAAGTTACACAAGCAAGGACAAAGACAAAAGGCATAAATCACATATATAGATCACAATGAAATCCAAAATATCAGTGATTAAAGGTAGATACCAGAAAAGTAGAATCAGGTGATGGGACCAAACGCTTAAGCTTGTGCTTTTGCTTCTCAAGCTCAGCAGGAGGGTGAAGCAAGTCAATGTCGTTTGATATCTTTGGAATACCCTACATAAGGCCACAGGAAAAGAACATGAAACCACAATTGCCAAGTAACTCATGTCAAAGTGCAAATGAAAGAGATTCAAGTGGTCACTCACCATTTTGTCTTGGAGCTTTTGTCACAGATATTGCAAGTTGCTGTCAATCAATAGAAACAAAGAAACGTGAGATATTATCTCTTTACACATTCATAAAAGCACTTGCAATAGGGAATAAAGGAGGGCCTCGGAATCAACAAATCATGTCTTCAAGAAACAAAACAGCATGAAAGACATAACTCATCAATCAATAAGTGTGCTCAAGTCTTGAACTACTTGGAGTAACCGTCTCCCTATGTTCTAGCCCGTTCCATGATGAGATGGAACCCCTTCCTAGAGGGGACTAGGGTTTAAGGTTTATGCTCCGTGTTGAAAGTATTGGGATCAGATGAACCCGGTACTCAAACGATGCATGCTCCCCTGACCGTTGCCCACTTGACACTGCCTAATGAAATTGTTAATTCTTCACAATGTAACAAGACTCTATGAAACAGCCTCCTGTACAAATGCAGGGTAAAGCTACTAACGTAGTACATGTAAATGTGAGTACGTCCCAACGAATTCAATGCTCATAGGAATACAAACATGAACTGGTTATATGAAGCTTATAGGCAGAGTTACATTGCAAAATTGATAGGAACAAACTTGAAGGCTTGGTTGGTATTACTTGTCCGTTGAAATTACTTTCACAGTTTCACTACCGTAGGAATATAACCATTATAACTAGTGCGAGTTAAATATGATGAATTTCCTTTGAAGGCTAAAGAGATGAAAGACCTTTTGTTGTCCAACTCATACCAAAAAACCTCCTTACCTGGCAAGTTTTGCACATTAATTTAGTTCATGACCAAAGTTTCAGTACTCTTTTTCTCCCTCAAACAATTTATCACAAAATTATGGCCACTACACATATATTATGATTAAACACTTAAAAGAATAAAACCTTAGGAATCAACTTCAATATATCCCTATTTTATTAATAATCATGCATGCATACTATCAGATAGAGACACTCAAAAGAGACAAAGAGAAAAAAGTACATACCGTGATGCATATGGGGTGAAAAGTCATAAACAAACACCAATAAAATAAAACTAAAAATAATAATATTTATTCTCGATAAGGACAATACGAATACAAACAACAATTGAAAAAGGATAGCATTTCATAGCTATCAGATTATCGAACAGGAACCGAAACGAAAAGCATAATTCAGAGATGATCAGAACCCAGGAGTTACCTGTAATCCCCAACGCGGAAAGCCCTAGCTCTGTTCCTTCTTTGCCTCTCTAGTAGAAAAGATTATTTATAGTAGCTTACCGGGCCTCTAATCCCATTTTTCGGCCCAACAATAATAAATATTGTAAGTAACTTTTTTTTTTTAATAATACAATAAAAATATATAGCAAGTAAATCTTCTCAACAGATATATTTATTTAAAAAAAATAAAGGTCAAGTCACACATTTGACCATCGGCTCAATATATAAAAATATATACACTATGTGAATAAAATATGACTATTGTATATTAAAATAAAAATTATATATATTTATTATTTTCGAGATATAGCTATATATTATTGTTTTCGCATCTAAGAATAAAGTGTAAGCAGGATACTAAAAACTTTGAGCAATTATTCACGATTTTGGAATACTAAAAAACTTCATTTAAGGTGTTTAGTTGAAAAACATTTTATAACATACTAAGTGATGGTAAGATTTAAACAAACAAAAAAGAACACTTTTTAGTCCTTTTACACTTAAAGAACATGAGCCAAATTCAGTCTAAAAATGTTATAATAAAGTATTAAGTATAATAATGGAGCTTGAAAGACTAGTCACTTCTCTGAAGACCTAAAATCAACAAGGTAAAGTTCCAAAATAAAAGTAAAATATTATTTTTGGTAGAGGTGTACATGGATCGGTTTGGATTGGTTCGATTTTGTCGGGTTTTTTATTTTATTATTTCAATCTTATTTTGTTAAATTTTTTATAAGTAAACATATTTTTACTAAAAAATAAAAAAATTGACAAATATATAATCTATTAAAATATTTTTATGGAAGAATTTTCTTAGTAACACGTGATAATTATGTTTTAGTCGCCTGACAATAATTTTACGTTGATGGCGTTTTGAGGATGCAGGGTCGGTTATGTGTGCCTAATGTTGATGGCCTTCGTGAGTTGATCCTTGAGGAGGCCCACAGTTCTAAGTATCCGATTCACCCAGGGGCAGCTAAAATGTACCAAGATTTGAGACAGCACTATTGGTGGCGAAGGATGAAAAAGGACATTGTTGTGTATGTGGCTCGTTGCTTAAATTGTCAGCAGGTAAAGTATGAGCATTAGAGACCTGGTGGTTTGCTTCAGCAGATAGATATTCCTGAGTGGAAGTGGGAGTGTATCACTATGGACTTCATTGTTGGACTCCCACAGACTCAGAGGAGATTCGATGCAGTTTGGGTTATTGTGGATAGACTGACTAAATCAGCACATTTCATTCCTGTGGCGAGTACTTATACTTCAGAGCGGTTGGCTGAATTATATATTCGGGAGATTGTTCGCCTTCATGGTGTGTCTGTGTCTATCATTTCTGATCAGGGTACACAGTTTACTTCGCACTTTTGGAGGGAAGTTCAGCGTGAGTTGGTACCCGAGTGGAGTTGAGTACAACATTTCACCCTCAAACTGACAGGCAGTCCGAGCGTACCATTCAGCTATTGGAGGATATGCTATGTGCTTGTGTTATTGACTTCAGTGGCTCTTGGGATCAGTTCTTGCCGTTAGCGGAGTTTGCTTATAATAATAGCTATCAGTCGAGCATTCAGATGGCTCCTTATGAGGCATTATATGGTAGACGGTGCAGATCTCCAGTTGGATGGTTCGAGCCGGGAGAGGCTAGGTTACTAGGTACAAACTTAGTTCAGGAGGCCTTGGATAAGGTCAAGATTATTCAGGAGAGACTTCGTGTAGCTCAATCTAGGAAAAGATTTATGCCGATCGTAAGGTTCATGATGTGGCATTCATGGTTGGAGAGAGTATTGCTTCGTGTGTCACCCATGAAGGGTGTTATGAGGTTTGGAAAGAAGGGTAAGTTGAGCCCTAGGTATATCGGGCCATTTGAGATTCTTGATAGAGATGGGGAGGTAGCTAATAGACTCGCGTTGCCTCCAGGGTTATCCTGTAGTTCATCCGGTATTCCACGTGTCTATGCTCCGGAATATCATGGTGACCAGTCCCACATGTTAGATTTCAGCTTTGTCCAATTGGACAAGGACTTGACTTATGAAGAGGTGCCGGTAGCTATTTTAGACCGGCAGGTTCGTCAATTAAGATCTAAGAGTTATCCATCAGTTTGAGTGCAGTGAAGAGCCCAGCCCGTTGAGGCAGCTACTTGGGAGTCTGAGTCGGACATGCAGAGTAGATATCAACACTTGTTCACCATTTCGGGTAATTTTCTATGTTCGTTCGAGGACGAACGTTTGTTTTAGAGGTGGAGATTGTGATGACTCAAGGGATCATTTTATGAATTTAGACTCCGTTCTAGGCTTAATAGCCCTAAAAAGGTTGATTTTAAATATCTCGATTTGTGTGCACAGTCCGGGCATGAAACCGGAAAGCTTGTATGTGAAAATATGAGAAATAGTAATTTTTAGAGTTAAAATTTTGATAAAAGATGACTTTGGTCAATATTTTGAGTAAACGGGCCCGGATCCGTGTTCCAACGATCCCGGGAGGTCCGCAGTAAAATATGGGATTCGGGCGTATGCCCGAAAATGAATTCCGAGGTCCCAATCCATAGAAATCAATTTTTGAAAGAAATTGTTTTGCTGAAATATTAAGGAAATAAAGAAAAGAATTAATGTTTAAAACCATTATTATCGGGCCCGTATTTTTGTTCCGGAGCCCGGTACAGATTTGTTATAGTATTTAAAAGTTAATTGTAACATTTGGTGAAAACAGAGTTTATTTGACGTGATTCGGACATCCGGTTGAGAAGTTACGAATTTTAAGTGTTCTTGATGAAAATGATGAGTTTTGAAGTTTAATTCAAAGTTTTACATTTTTATTTTCATGTTTTCATCGCACGAGCAAGTCTGTATAATATTTTTAGACTTGCGTGCATGTTTGGTTTAGAGCCCGGAAGGCTCGAGTGAGTTTCAAATAGGTTTGGGTTGTGTTGCGCTCGTTCTTTCTTATGCTTCGGCGTCGTTTCTTCAAACATAAATGATATCATATTGAACAAATGAGCTCCGACTTCTATTTTGAATGAAGTATTAGATCCGTATCGTAATTACAGACCCTTAGAAAAAAAAGAATCATCGAATTTGGACATCGTAGGAGGATTTTATGGTCATTTTAGAAATGTTGCCAGATTATTCAGGATAATTACGAAATTGCCACTGATGACGTATTAAAAATCTGCACTATTTGCAAATATTAAAACCTACATATCTCCTTCATTATAAGATCAAATTAAGTGATTCAAAAGGCTAACATGACTAGAATTTCACAAGAAATCCATTGGAGACATAAAAATCGAGTTTCGAGATTGTTTGGCACAAGAAACGAGGCAGAATAGCTGGCAGAAATATATATATATATATATAACGGACATACTTCTTCTTCTTCTTCAAATTTTCGAACCCCGTAACTTTAGGAACGAATTTCTTCACCAAATATCACCCCCAAGTCCTAGGTAATCAATTCTACACTTTACTCTTTCAATTACCCATTGTTTTTCATCACTTTTAAATAAAAAACTAAGAATTTTCATGGTAAAAATTATAGGAAATTTTGTAAAAATCGATTGTTTACATCGAATTGAGGTCGGATTTCAAAACTAATTGTATATTTGGGTTCGTGGTTGAATGGGTAAACGTAATTTGGTCCGAACCCCGAGTTTAGACCAAGCGGGCCCGGGATCGGGTTTTCACTTTTTTTGAGAAAACTTAGGAAAAATTTTAATTTTTATTAAAGTTAGTTCCTTTAGCCTTAATTAATGATATTAAGTTAATTATGATTAGATTCGAGCAAGCTAGAGCAAGATTCTAAAGGACAAGCTATAATTGAGTAGTGAGTAGCCTGCGAAATTTAGGTAAGTGCTTGGTTTAACCTTGACTTGAGGGAATATGTATTTTCAACTTATTTGTTATGTAAATTAGCATGTGTGTGGTGTATAGGTGAGGTGACGAGTATCTATGCACCACCAAATTGTCTGTTAAACATGATCCCTTACCCGTTTCCAATTTAATTGATCCCTGTCTTAATTGTTCTATGATCATTATTGTTTCCATGACTACTAGGCATTATTGCATTGCTGTTAAATATTATTTGTCTATTTTGGAAGAATATTGATTGCGTATTTGGTACCCTTGTGGTACAGAAATGTTGATCAGATTAGCACTATTTTTGGGAATATATTTATTTATTTATGTTGGTTTCATTTTTGATAATATTGGGGAAGTTGTGAAAAATGCAGTTTAACTGTTTCGTGATTGTTTAGGTTCACGTGGTTATTTGGTTTCATTTGATTATTTTCAATTGTTGTTGTAAGTGTGTTAAAAGTGTTGGCCGTTCTCTTGATTCTATCATGGTACATAAGGACTGAGTTGGGTTGACAGTGTTACAGTGGTTACACATATTCTGGCTGGTTTTATTGTGGAATGATATTGGTTAAAGCTTACGAGCTATACTGTTTTCTGTTTGCAATTGTTGAAATAAAAGTAACTGTGAAAGTTTTTGATGAATAAACAAAATAGATTGTGATAAGGGGGCGAAATAGATTGTGATAAGGGTGGATAATTAATTGTGATAAGAGTGGATGATGGATTGTTATTAGGGTGGAGAAATGATTGTGATAAGGGTAAATAATTATGTTTTACTGATTTTAATTACAAGGATTTGGAAATTCTTGTTTTACTCTACGGGTTTTCTCATATTTTGTACATATGGTTATTTTAAAGTAAAGTGTGAAAATTTAGAATTTTATTCGAGGATTGATTATAGCTGAGACTTGGAAAAGGTGACTGAGTTGTTTTAAATTTGTTGTTGCAGTTGTTATTATTTACTTGCTCTAGATTTCTTTCTTGCTTTATTATTTATTATTGTCATAGGTTATATTGTAAATGCCCCGCCGTAGCCTCGTCACTATTTCGTCGAGGTTAGGCTAGGCACTTACTCAGTACATGGGGTCGGTTGTACTGATACTACACTCTGCACTCTTTTGTGCAGATCCAGGTATCGGCCAGCAGTAGAGATATTTAGAGTTGTTACCTATTTCTTTTTCGGAGACACGAGGTATATCTGCCGGCGTTCGCAGATCCCGAGAGTCTTCTCTATAATATTGAGACTACTGTTTTATATGATTCAGAACAGTTACACATATTTCTTTCAGCCCATTTTTTGTAGTATTCTTTAGTAGTTCGTGAATTGTGACACCAGACCCTGGGGTAGTTTTAGAGTTACTTATATAATTAGTTCATGGCTCGATCTATTTAAGTGTTTATTATTTTATGTTTGGAATTATTTATTGAAAGTCAATGGCTTAAGTTTATTTTATAATTGTTTATTATGTTTAAATGGAAAATCAAAGTAAGTAGTTAATCGAAATCTAACATTGGCTTGCCTAACAAGTGTGTTGTTAGGCGTCATCACGATCCCTAAGGTTAGAGGAAATTGGGTCATGACATATATATTCGGCTATTATTCTGAGAGCGGCTATACAATGTCATTTTTCCATAAATAAAGGCATATGATGGTCCAACCCAATCCAAATTGCAAAAACATAAGCACAAGTCTACTAATTTAGGCACTATAAATGGTAAAAATAGCACGGGCTAGCCAGTTTTCGGACTGGTCATTAAAAAATAGCCAGTGTTTGCCAAGTCATTGAAAAATAGCCACTATTTTGCTGCAACAGAGACCGGTCCAACATAATATACTGGAGTTCGGTGCACCTGTGTATGAACTTCGAGCATATTATGCTGGAACTCCTACACACAGAAAAATCCATCATAATATAATGGAGATTCGAGCACCTGTGTATGAACTTTCAGAATAATATATTTGACCGGTATACTTTGTTGGAACTCCAGTATATTATACTAGAGTTCCAGTATACTTATGGAAGTCCAATATATTATGCTGGAGTAATTTCCGAATTTTGAACAATGTTTTCGTTCAGGTTTATCTTTTAATGAAAAGTTGCTAAATTTCGATTACTTTTGAAATTGTGGCTATTTTTGAATGACCACTTGTAAATTTGGCTATTTTTTAATTTTCGATAAATGAGCAGCGTGCTGTCAATATCAATTAGGATTTGCTTCAAAATTTTGAAGAGCTTAAGTAAAAGAAATTCAATTTCTTGGAAAAAAAACTATCTAGAACTTTGTTTTGTTTTCCAAACAATGAAAAAACTTCGAATAGTGTTCAGTATTGTGAAAAACTAAAATAATTTAATTCTAGGTGTTTAGTTTAGAAATAGTTTACATCAAAACATGTTTTCCCAACAAAAGAAAAAGTTTCCTCTTTACCAGCACTAATGCTTTAATTGTACGTGTTTGTAGAACTAGAATATTACATAGAATTATTTCAAAGTCTAAGGATGTGGTTGTAAGATTTAATCAAGAAAACAAGAGAAAGAGTGATTATTTGTTCACTTAAAGAACCCAAGAAATGAGTCAAATTCAAAAAAAAAAGTCATAAGTATAATATTGGGGCTTAAAGTATTGGAAGGTATTAGGTGTAGTAGTTAGATATTTTTGAGCCGTATTGTAATTACTAAAAGTGAAGGGTCTCTATTATTATTCTTTAGTCTTCCAAACTACTTTGTATATAGTGAGTTAGCTAGGGCTGTAAATGACAGTTGAAAAAATTCCCAATTCTCTCGTCTTCTTTACATTCACAACTAGTTTCAATGGATGTGTTTTAACATGGTATCAGAACCATGGAGACTGGTTTGTGAAGCTTTCTGATTTTTCTCAACTAATTGATTACTCAATTTTAGCCGCTTAATCTTCATTTCAGATATGTTGTTGTTGTAATTTTTTTAATTGAGAAAATTGCTTGCTTGAATTGGTGCGTCAATGGCGACAGAGAAGATCGATCATACACATTCGTTGTTTTTTCAACCTTCAGACACGCTGGGCTTGATTCTAATCTAATTCAGATCACATGTTCGAAAAACTATGGACTATGGAGTATATCGATATGCCTTGCCCTCAAAGCTAAGCGGAAATTAGGGTTTGTAACAGGAGCTTGTTCCAAGGAACCATTTGAGGAAAATCTCCATGAGGAATGGGCAACTTGCAATGCAATAGTGCACATCTGGATTATGAACTCTGTTTCAACAGATTTGCTTAGTGGGATCATCTATGCATCAGATGCACATGCAATCTGGGAAGACCTACGGGAGCGATTTGATAAGGTGAATCGAGTGCGTATTTTTCAATTGCACAGAGCAATTTCGCGATTATCGCAAGGCGCGGATTCTGTAGTTGTGTTTTTTACCAAGTTAAAGGAGTTGTGGGCAGAATATGATGTATTGGTACCATCTGTGAACTGTGGTTGTCAAAAGTCTAAAGAGCATATGACTCATTTGCAGCAACAAATGGTTATGCAGTTCCTATATGGACTAAATGACACATATGATGGGGCTCGTAGGCAAATACCGATGAAAACCACTGAACCAACTCTTAATCAGGCATATGTACTAATAATACAGGATGAGAGTCAACAATGCTCAGGATATGGAGTCATGGGTCAAAAGGCAGATCCATTAGCTATGCAAGCAGGGAGAGGTCAAGGTTTTCGAGGAAGAAAACAATATCTGCAATGTGAACATTGTCGCATGAGAGGGCATAAAAAGAAAAATTTATACATGATCATTGGGTATCCTGAAGACTTCAAAGGAATGAAAGGATTTCAACCTAAATGAGTGCTTACTGCTGCAAATCATGTAGAATGGTCTGTGACTCAGAGTTCACAAGGAGCATCACAGTCTAAAGGAGATTATTTCTTCAAAGAAGCACAATACCAGCAAATCCTAGGCTTGCTCAGCAAAGACTCACCACCAAGTGACACTCAGACTGAAAATCAAGCAACTGCTGCATGTATAATTACTGCATTGTCTTCTAGTGTGTATGTTTCAAACAAAAAGAATGATGGCTGGATTGTAGATTCAGGAGAAACACATTACATATCATCTACTTTAGACTTAATGAGTGATGTAAGAAGAGTAGATGACATGGCACAAGATCAAGTAACACTGCCAAATGGTGTTAGTACAAGGATTGAACATGTTGGGAGTTCATATCTGTCAATTGTTGATAGACTGCAAAATGTGCTACATGTCCCTGATTTCAAATTTAATCTGATGTCAGTGTTGGCTATGGCATGGCACATGGACAATTGAATTTTGAAGTGGCTGATGTAGGTGTCATCCAAGAAAGGTTCTAGGACAGCTATGAGGGATATTTTGTGGAGTTTTTTGAGAATTTTGAGTCTCTCAATGACTCCAGAGGTTCTGATGCCTTTCACATTCCATGTGAGTGCACTAATCATTAAAATTGGGAGGGGAGTTTATGGTTTGGCGGGACACTGCTAGATGCAGCCTTGCTTCTTGTTAGTCTTGGTGAAGGTCTCAATCTTGAGGATAATCTTTGTGCAGCTGTGGTATCATCATCCCTATAGATAGCATTGATTAAAAGGCCAATGTGTTGATATTCTTCACTAGTATCGACCTCATCATCAAATTCACCTCTCATTTCATCTTCTGACAAGATTGGTCGGTATTCATCAGTAAAATCTAGGAGAGGCTGGGAGAGAGAGGGATCTGTCATAGGATCTTTTTTGATAGCAGATTTGTCAGCTGAACCTTGACCAGATTTCCTTAGAGGTTGTCCAACCTGCTTTTGCAAAGGAGTGAGAGGTTCATTTTCAGAAGGTTCATTGATACTGATTCCTACACTTTGATTTCTCATTGTTTTTTTTTTACTGTGCTTGTTTTTGGATTTAGGAGCTAGGAGGTTGAAGTCTGAGCCTACATGAGCCTTTTCTTTTAAAAGACTTCTTACCTGAGCATTATGGAGGGTTGTTTGGTCATCATCAGAGCTGATAACCTCCCCCTGCTCCTCATTCACATCTGTGGCTTTTGGCTGAGTGCATGATTGACTAGTGGGGGATCAATGGTAGTGTTGATACCCAATTTTTTTCTCAAATTATTTTAAAATTTACATATATACCTTCAAAATCACTTTTTTATAATAACTGGTATTTTTTCAGAATTTTTCATATTTTTTATTATTTCTTTTCCAATTTATTCAGTACTTTATATTCAATAATTATTCATAAATTATATTATAAATAATTTCAAAATATTTTCTAGCTCAATATATCATTTTAATCCTATTAGGATTTAATTATTTCACAAATTAGCCAATTTAGCATTGTTTAACTATAATTACAATAATTTTGCAGTTATAGCCTAAATGTACATTTTATACCATTTTAATTCAATAATTAGTCATTTTATATTTTTAATATTAGTTAATTACCTTAATTTCATTTATTTAGCATTAATTTCATTTTATATAATTATTATCTATTTTTATTAATTATTTATCTATTTTTAATGGGTATTTAACTAATAGCCACCTTTAATTCCAATTCTAGCCTAATTTCACCCAAACCCCAACACAACTAATTGGCCCAAATAACTTAGGCCCAAAATATTAGCCTACCCTACCCAATCCCCCATTCAATCTGAGCCGTTGATTATTTCAAATCAACGGCCCAGATCAACCCTTACCTAATTTAACCCTAAACGACTACCCCCCATCTCTCATTCACACCCCCTCATTCATCTCTCTACTCTCTCTCTATCCCCGGGTTCTCTCTAGAACCTTCCCTCATCTCCTCTTCTCTGATGAAGTCTGTTAATCTCCTCCGGCCACTTCCCCCGCCGGAAACCATGGCCTCTCATCAGCTCTTGGCCCTTGCTTCATCCCGTGCCGGTCTAATGATACCCTGAGGCCTCAGGTAAACTCGGAGCGGTTCAACTCCTCCCATGGTCCCTCATGCCATTTTCCATCCATCTCCGACCGTATGAGTAAGATTTTATGACTCCTCCGGCTAAAGCCGGTGAAACTTTAAGGTTTTCTTGTTTTATCTGGGTTCTCTGAAACCCTAATGTAATGACCCGGTCGGTCTTTACGTAGAACTTGCATTAAAATTTATGTTATTGTCTTGGCATATGTTCGTTATATTGTTATTGATGTGTTAGAGTTGGTAGTTGGAATGGTTGTAGTGAGAGTTTAGTCACTTAGTCTTCAAAAATAGCCTTAAAATGGGAAAAGTCAACTAAGAGTTGACTTATTGGTAAACGACCTCAGAATGTGGATTTTATGGCTTGGATAGCTTCGTTAGGTGATTTGGTACTTAGGAGTGTGTTCTGAATAATTATGTGATGTCCGGTGTAGAATTAGGCTTGAATTGGCGAAAGTTAGTTTTTGGCGATTTCCAGTCGGCAGTGAAAAATAGTCTATCGGGGCCGGAATGGAATTCCGACAGTTGGAACAGGTTCGTAATGTCATTTTGGATATGTCTGCAAAATTTCAGATCAATCGGAGTTGTTTTGGGTAGTTTTGGCATCGTGGGTGGATTTTAGAAACTTGAAAGTTCTTAGGCTTCAATCCGATGTGATTTTGGTGTTTTGATGTTAGTTTTGGTGTTCCGAGGGTGCAACTAAGTTTTAATGATCATATGTGATGTGTTGGTATATTTGGTTGGGGTCCCGAGGGGTTCGGCGTCGATTTCGGACGGTTAACAGACCAATTAGTGTTTGAGACTTAGGCTAAATTGCTGGTGTTTTTACATCAAAACTTTCTTCACTACGATCGCATAGGAATTAGTGCGATCGCGGAGAGTTAAATTGAGACAGACACATTTTTTGCTGTGCGATCGCCATCAGAGGCCTGCGATCGCGGAGAAGGGGAAAGGGGTCCAATGCGGTCGCGTGCATGAGGGTGCGATCGCACAAGGGAGTTTTGGGCGCGTGGGGTCGGCTGGCAGAGTGCACTGTGCGATAGCGTGCACAATGTTGTGATTGCGAAGGAGGAGGGAGAGCTGTGATGTGCGATCACGTTTGATTGACCGCGATCGCAGAGAGTAAATATCTGGGCAGTATAAAAATAAACCCCCCGCGACCATTAACCTTTTTTACACCATTTTTGAACGGGAAGAAGCTTTTGAAGAGGAAAAATCAGTGTTCATCATAGAGGTAAATATTTTGGACCTTAAAACTTGATTGTAGGTGATTAAGGAACATACTCTCAAAATTTAATTCATGAAAATCAGTAGGAAAAGGTGGGTTTAGGGCTTGAGATTATGAGACCTTTAGGGGTCGATTTGAGGGGTCAAATGAACTCCGATTTTAGCGTTCTTTATATGTATGGACTCGTGAGATGATGAAGAACATTTTGGTATAAAAATTTCTGAGTTCCGAGACGCAGGCCCGGAGGTCGGGTTTTGACTAAATTCGGGTTTTGAGCCAAAATTGATATTTTTCAATTGGGATTTATTCCTTAAGAATAATTTGATGATAAAAAACTGAATTTGGTAGATTTGGAGCATTCGGAAGTGGATTCGAGAGGCAATCGTATTGCAGAATAGTTTCCAGGCTAGTTTGAGGTAAGTAATGTCTTTAAATCCTGTCCTGAGGGTATGAAACCCCGGACTCTGCACCCTTTCACGGGTTTTGGAATGCAAAGATTGAAACTTTGGAGATATATTCCCTACTTAGGCAACTATTGAGTTGCGAAATCGATTTTTAAGCCTATGATTAATAGTATAGATATATTTTGATATGATTTGGGCTGTAAGCCATGTTTGGGGCCTAGTACCGATCTGTTTACCCCTTTGGGGCTGTTTTTACTATTTTCCTCACTTGATATGTTATGATTTTCACTCAGTCTTTTCTTGATAATTGTTTTGACACTCAAAGTATTTTGATATTATTTATTGAAAATGAAACACTATTTTTGGGTCGAGAACCCGGTATATTTATGGCCTGAAAGGCAAATTGAAAGTGTCTGACTGAGTGAGGCTGCGGGCCTATATTGTGAGGATGTTATGATATGAGTGTGCTTGCTGGCCAATATAGTGAGTGATTTATTCCATGATATGGCTTGTTTATAGCGCTTGGGATGTAGGATCCCCTCTGGAGTCTGTACACACACCCAGTGAGCGCAGGTACCTAATGAGTGATGCCCGCGGGGCTTATGCTGAGTGATTGCGAGGATGCCTGATGGGCTGATACTGAGTGACTGTGAGGATGTCTGATGGGCTGATACTAAGTGACTGTGAGGATGCCGATGGGCTGATACTGAGTGGTTGTGAGGATGCCTGATAGGCTGGTATTGAGTGATGGTGATGATGCCTGATGGGCAATAGTTACGAGAAATAATTTTGGCCCGAGGGGCAGATTTATGATAATTTTACTGAATTTTTGAACTATGATTCACTTCGTTTTTCAAACTGATTTTTATTGAGATATATTGATATTATACTTGTTTCAGAGGATTTCTGGAAACTGGTTTTGAACTTATGTATTTGATGAATACTACCTGGTGACTTGGTGTTTTACTGGCTTTTGTGAATTAGTGTATCTGTGCTGTGTGTTTTATAATTCTCAGAATGTGATTTATTTTCATTACTATTGAGTTGGCGTACTCATAAAGACTCCATGTGCCTATGTGCACATATTCAGGTGACAGTCCGGAGCAGTAGTTGTCTCAGCTCGTTAGCAGCAGTTTACGAGATTTCGAGGTAGCTGTCCAGCGTCCACAGCTTCTCCATCTCCCTTCCTTATTCGGTTATTAGAATTTCATTCCTAGACTTTATTTGAGACATTAGTAGAGTTAGTTTTATTTCGTAGATGCTCATGTTGACTCTAGTCTTGTGAGGTTTTGTTTAGAGTTGTTTAGATTATTATTGGGGGAGCTAAGACTTAAATAAATTATTTTTATGCTATGTTGATGTTATTATTGAATTGTGAACTATTATAATCAGACAAATGCATAGTAATGTGATGGTTGGCTAGCCTAGTTCCACGATAGGCCCCATCACGGCATGTTAGGATTTGGGGTCGTGACACCTAAAAACTTAAGATTTTCCGATTTCTTTCAGATCTTTTATAGATCTATGTATATTATGAGTTCATTGTTGTTTTCCTCAAAGGGTTTTCCCGATTTCTCTAAGATAACTCTTCGTCTTCAAACTACGGTTTCAAACCCCCTTTTCCAAAAACGATTTCCCTTCAGATTTTAAGTATTATTTTGTGACTTTCGTTATGTTTAAGCTTTCCCTTTCCATGTCTGAGTTATTTTGTTAATAACCCTAAAGTCTTAGCTTTAATCTATGGCTATGAGTTTGTTTCCAACGATATGTTCATCTGTTCTATTGTGTTCACTCTGTTCTCTTGATTATTATGTGATTTCGTGATGTTTTACCCCATATTGCTTGTTAGGGTTTCTGGATGCTATTACCATGCTTATTCTGTGGTTCATCTCTATTCTTTGTTTATCGATACCTCTAAATATTTACCTTTCCTGCTTGTATTATGCTTATTCAGTGATTCATGTCATTGTTCTGTGTAAACCCCTAATTCCGTGTGATTTTACCCTGTTTTAATCACTAGGGTTTCTGATTCTCTCCTATTGTGTGTTTTCTCTGTATAACCTATGATGATTCTTAAATCAGTACTACTCCTATTTTTGAATCCCTAATTTCCTGTGATTGATTTCCTTTAATTGATTTCCTACGATAATCTTTATAACTATTAGTTATTTCTTGCCTTATTACATGACTGATTTTACTATCAATTGATTCTTACAGTAGTGCTTTAATTTAAACCTCATGAACCTGCCTCCAATTCTCTACTCTGTGCTTACTATGTTCGAAATCTTTCCTTATTTGCTATACACGATTCCTTTCCTTACTTGTTACCTGTTCTGACCGTTTGAGAGTTAACTCCCTTAATCAAGGAAGTACTAGTATTGATTTTACAACTAATTGATTCTTTGAGTTCCACAATTACTGGGCAGTCTAATTATTTCCTTATTTTCACCTAGTTTCAAACTATATATATACTCTATTCATGCATTGACAAGGACACACACGACACGAACTAATATGTGCACTCTCTCCCTCACAACTAAACTTGCTCTTTATTCTCTCTTCTGTGCTACTTGCTACTACTTTGAGTTAGCCGGCTACAAGCCAAGGCTAACTACTGTGCATATCTTAATTTCTGCTCCGTGTTACTGCTTTCTCCATTATACTGGTATGTTCTAATTTAGATTTCAGTCCTCAAACCGATATGTTTCTATTACTGGTTCAATTCCCTGTATTTCTAATATGCTTTTATCTACTGTTTTACTGTTCAACACACAATTAGGGTTCTGAATCCCCTCTACATGTAAGTCTCACTTTACTTGTAAATGACCAATATGTCTCTGTATACTTAGCATCTGTTCCTTATGTAAATCTCCATGCCTGTGACTAATACATTAGTTCAATCATGATCTCGGTTGTTTGGTGTTGACATGTTAATCTAATTTGATACTTTGCCATACCCTTGATCCCCGCGAATCCTTAGGAACTCCTGATTGTATGTCTACATGTGCTTCTGCCTGCTTCACAGGCTCTATATTTGTCCCTCGAACCCTCGAACCCCTGTTTGTGATTGTTGGACCACCCTGGGTCCTTTATGTGATGTTGGCTTTACTTTTGTATGAGATTGGTGTTTTTCCAAAACTATTTTCATCAGTTAAACCTTTGTTATGAGAAGCTGTTTTGTTTTCACTAAGTCTCTCCACTTTTCAAAACTGTTCTCTTGAATTCCTCAAACTATGAGCACCTCCACTATACTCCTAGATATTAGGTTCTGCCCCTTTTGTGTGAGCATTGCTTAGGGGCCCTTGAGCTCCCTCTGAACTTTGACACACAAGAGCTGGCTTTTCCACACTGCACTTACTCTATCTTGGCTATGAAATCTGGGTGTGAGCACTGCCCGGGATCCCTTGAGATCCTTAGGGAACTCTGACACAGCCGGATTATGATAAGGGTTGTGAAACAATACATGGCATATAGGACCTGGAAATTTGGGCCTATTATGAAGGCTCCCTATAGTTAACTTCTTCTTTTTCTTCTTTTTTTGGTTATGTAATTCATATTCATAGGCTTGTAATAATTATTTGTAAACAACTATGGGGGATAGATAGTGAAAAGGGGAAAGGGGTAACTATGCATGCTATAGATGTTAAAGGGTAGAAACCATGATATTAGGTTTATATTCCTTACTTGCGCAATAGAAATCATGTCTAGGACCCATATGTCCCAGATCATGCATTAGAAATCATGCTTTCTAGGTCTTATGCCTAATGTTTCAGCAAATTCACTTTACTGTCATATTACTTAGAAAATGTGCTAATAACTGGTATCTTTTATAATCATGCTTCATGCTGCCATGCACACTTAGAAATCCGATTTTAGGATAAACAACCTAATAAGCATATCATCTTTGCATATTTTGAGAGTCATGTTTAACGCTGTAATATTCGTGCATATAGAAATCCTGTTTAGGATTCTGAATCATTCTGAATTCCTATATGTGCATTAGATATCATGTTTTAGGATTTCACACTCGCTCAAGTACACTTAGCCTAACTATTAATGCATAAAAATGGTATTAAACAACTTCGTTCAGTTTTTTTCTAAATAACTGGTAATAATTTTGTGTTCTGAACACCTAGAACAACATGTTTAGGTAATATAATTTCAAACAATTTTTTTTTCACTTCTGAAAACTGGTATACTGTCTCACACCTAGGCAAGCCTTAGGTGATCAAACTGTCACAAACTGGAAATCCGCTCTTTTGTATATGCTGCCTAATACTCAATAGGTTTTAAATCAGTAGGCAAACTGGTTAGGGTCCCTTCTGAGTCATAAGACAAGTCTGAATATCTGCCTACATTCTAAAAATCACCTAGACACCATGCTTTAGGATCCTGATTAGCAATACTGCCCTTAATTTGTGTATAAGACATGATGTTTATGTGTACTGTGTGTGGAGGAATACTTGAGCCTTTATCTGCTTTCCATGCTTTCCCTTTATCTGCAGTCCTACTTGTTTATTATATGTCGCTTTAGCATTTTCACCTTTAAAACTTGAGGGTCTGCCTAACACCTCCCTTATAGGATAGAAGTCCTAAAACCCTCCAGGACTGATAGGAAAGGGACGGGTAACAACAAGCAATAGAGGTCGTGACCAACACGCGCTTTAATTACCTTCACGAGGTGGGAAAGGGTAGAATATGGATATGATGACCGGTGCTCTAATACCACGTGTAGCCCCTCTTTGAGGAGTGTCATACCGGGTATTGCATTGATGTGATCCATATTGTAAAACCTAGGATATCCTTTACTTTCGTAAATATGCCTAGATTGTAATTCTTTTCAAAAATCTAACTTTTCATTAATGGTTTTCAAACATCTGTGCATTTATACTTAAATCCCCTATTATTTGAGCCCTACTTGTTTGTTTTCCAAAGTTGTACAAATTCACAATAAAGTTGTTTGGCCGGGAACCACATTTGTGGATACTAAAGGGTGCCTAACACCTTCCCCTTAGGATAATTTCAAGCCCTTACCCATCTCTGGTTACCAAACGTAGTTATAAATGAACCCCCTCAGGTGCTCTGATGCACCTCAAAATCGTTAGGTGGCGACTCTTCAAAAATGCAAAACCCCTTTCCCAAAAGGGACGAGTTGTCTCAACCAAATGTCATAAATCCGGACTCCGACACGACAAGTAGCAGAGGGAATAGAGTCCAACCTATGGTCAGTAGATTGTGCAGTAGCACACTCATGCAAAACATGAGGAATCCCCACCCCTTTTGGATCCCCTTCCTGTCTATATAATGGTTTCTCCTGACAAACCTCCTTTCCTCCATGAACTTCATTAGAAATAGGATCCATATAGGGGTGGTGGGGATTGGGAACTTGTTGATGAGCATCAAGAACATTACGAATGGCCAGAGCACCTGGAGCCAAGGTAGAGGGATCATGAGTCATTCCTGACTGAGGAGGTGTTGTATTTGACTGAATGGATGCAGTATTAGGCTGGGCTACACTTTGTTTTGGCATGTAAACCTGGTACTATATTTTATTGTTTTGTGAGTTTCCTTTGAAATTACTTTTCTTTTGTGTTTGCCATTCTTCATTTGAAGGAGCAGCTCTTGAGCTTTGGTGTTCTACAGTGTTGTTTGTTTCATTAGTCTGTTGGCTTTTACCTTGATCTTTCCCAATCATTTTTGTTGTGTCATTGTGAGCTCTTTCTTGTTGCTGACTTGTTGTCCCTACAGCTTCAGTGGTAGTGTTGCTGCTTGAGGGTTGTGGATCACTGGAGGTAGCTTTTACTTCTTCTTTTTTCCTTTGAACCTCTTCATCTTTTTTCTTCATTGGACATGCATGTTGTGAGTGACCCTGGTGTCTGCAATATATGCAATATTCTGAAACATTGTCATATTGAATGTCCAACCATTCGCCATCTCCATTGACATCTTCATCATACCCTAGCCATACATGGGATGGTCTCTTTTTGGTGTGGTCTACCTGCATTTTGACCTTGACCACACTGCCTCTTGTCTTTTGAAATGATGCCAAGTCCAGGAACAAGGCTTTGCCAATGGGTGACAGTAGAGGGGTGAGTATTTCCATGTAATAGAAGTGTCAAGGTAATTCAGGGATGACAATCCAGATAGGAACAATAGGTGATTCCTCATTAGGTTTAAAGGTAGGATTTCATGCTTCTAACTTCCTCATTTGGCCTTGTATAGACATGTATTTCTTGGTCCATACAGCTGCATGATCATATTTATTGTCCAAGTCTATGTAGACAGTCCTAGCATTATAGTGTGCTATTTTAACACCCCTCTGCGTTCTGTCTAAGCTATGAAGCTCTTTCTAATAACCTCCATCTTAGTCATGGTGTTAAGAAATTTACCCACCACAGTAAACTTGCATATGTCAGGAAACTTAATCATATAATCCTCTCTTTTGAAAATAACAGCAGGTTTTCCTTGCTTTGTGGTAATTATTGGTGGTATGAATTCAATTGGTCCAATTTCAGCTTCATGCCTGGCCCTCAGTCTTGTGTCATAAGAATATGTAACTGTTAGAGGTGGTGGATGGGATTGGTTTGCGTGTTATTGTGTTTTGTTTGGGTTGGTAGGAAGTTAGGGGTTTGTGTCGGTTGGGTTAATTGGATGTGTGGGTTGTGCAGGTGGTGTTGGGGGTTTTATATTGTTTCTTTGGTTTCTCTTTGTGCAGGAGGGGTGTTTTTGGGCACCTGTGGGGCTTGTGCTTTGGTGTGATCATCATGATTGACTAGCATAGAGGCAAAGCTAGTACCTGGAGCTGATTGTGATTGGATTTGTTGTGTTGACATGTTGTGCTGAGCCTGAGATGGATTTGTTTCCCTATGTTCCTGTCCAGATTGTTCAAAATTGGGGGCTTTGTTAAACAGTTGCCCAGGTGAAGAAGACAAGGTTTGATCATTGGTTTTCTGAATTAGTTCCTGCAATGTCGTTTGACGAGCAACTTCCTGAGGATTGTGTGAGGCTGAAACAATGCTATGATCCCCCTTTTGGACGCCCAAAATGGACTTGACATTTTGTCGAGCATCTTGTGAATTTATGTCTGCAGAATTGGCTTTTTTAATACACGAGGGAATTGGCTCGATGGAAATTTGGTTTGGGAGGTGGGAAACAATCTCCTGAGTAGCAGTAGTTTTTTTGGCATTGGTCTTGGGCCATTTGGTTTAGAAGAACCCCTTGCCCGACCAATTTGTGCATTGTTGAGTCTTTCAGTTGATCATGGTGATCAATTCCCTCTGTGGATTGATGTGAAATTTTGCACGTAGGTTCTATGTGAGTTAGGGGAGCATCTCCAATAGGTGGAGTGGGTTGAATTGGGCTGGAACTAGAGTTGGCATTTTGTCGAACACCTGTTATGTCTACGCAGGCTTTGGATGTTGATTGCAAACTTGAGGCAATTGGTTGATATCAATGTTGAATATGGTTGATATTTAGGACCTCCTTATCATGGGGAAGAGTTTGGTATTGAGTTTGTACCTTTTGAACCGCCGTAACTCCATTTCCGGCCAACTGGAGCTCGCCGGAGAGTTGCAATGTGTTGGGAACGACGATTGGCACGGTGGAATGACCTGAAATTTGGTGGGGAGATGTATTTTGACTTGGAGAACAATCTCCATGGCTTGGAATCTCACAATTTGACCCAGAAATGACTTGGGGGTTTTCAGAATCTCCAAGGCGATAATTTGCTACAGTGGTCACTCCACCAAAATTGAGGTCTGTAGAAGCTGGGGGTGATTGATGAAAGCGCCCAATTGGGGTTTATACGCCTTAGAAATATGCGTCTTTTGGGACTGGTCCGGTGGTTTTTCACCACCGGGCGGGGAAGCAGTGGCCATTTTGCCCGGCGTTGTTACTGTTCACCAGAATCGCCTCTTTGCTAAGTTGAGTTAACTTGAAGTGGAGGTGGTAGACTTACCAACTTACCACCAGGCAAAGCTCTATTGGGTCCAAGTGGGTATACAAAATAAAGTACCAAGCTAATGGAGAAGTAGAAATATTCAAGGCACGACTAGTAGCAAAAAGGTACAATCAACAAGAGAGATTAGACTACCATGAGACCTTCTCACCAGTCGCAGAGATGGTGACAGTCAGATATATGATAGCCCTTCCAGCCTCAAAGGATTTGTCCTTATACCAAATGGATATTTTTATTGCTTTTCTACAAGGAGATCTATTTGATGAAGTCTACATGGATTTGCCACAGGGTTTCCAAAGGCATGGGGAGTAGAAAGTGTATAAATTTCTTAAATCCTTATATGGTCTCAAGCAAGCATCAAGGCAATGGAATTTAAAGCTCACAGAAGCTTTGGTGGGAGCAAGTTTTATGCAAAGTACTTATGATTATTGTATGTTCACCAAGAAGTCAGGCAAGAATATTGTCATCATCCTCATCTACGTTGATGATTTGCTATTGACTGGAAGCAATAAGGACATGATTGATGAAGCAAAAGTAGCTCTGCATCAGCAATTCAAACTCAAAGACTTGGGAGAATTGAGGTATTTCTTGGGTATTGAGGTATTGAGATCCAAGCATGGGATATTACTCAACCAAAGAAAATATACCTTAGAGCTTATCTCTGAGTTGGGCTTAAGTGGTGCCAAGCCAACCTTAACACCACTTGAAGTCAATCAGAAGCTCACCACAGTCGAGTATGGCAAAGCCGCTGGAGTAAATAATGCAGATCCTTTAACATATGCAAACAGCTATAAAAAATTAATAGGGAAAGTCCTATATCTAACAGTTACTTGACCAAATATCAGTTATGCAGTGCAGACTTTAAGTCAATTTATGCAACTGCCTAAGAAGTCACATATGGATGCTACAGTTACCAGTTCGAGTGGTCAGGTACTTGAAATATACACCAGGAATGGGGGTACTCTTAAAGCGAGGGCATGTTGATACATTAACAGCCTTTTGTGATTCTGACTGGATAGCCTGCTTAATGACAAGGAGGTATGTTAGTGGCTATGCAGTTAAACTTAGGTGAGTCCTTGATTTCATGGAAATCAAAGAAACAACACACTGTCTCCCGAAGCAGTGCTGAGCAGAGTGTCGCAGCATGGCATCAACAGTTTCAGAAATAGTGTGGTTATTGGACCTGTTCTCAGAGTTGGGAGAGTCTTCTTAAGCCCGTGACATTATTATGTGATAGTAAGGCAGCAATGCAAATAACTGCGAATCCAATCTTCCATGAACGGATCAAGCACATCAAGATAGACTGTTATTTTGTTCGAAAACGTATTAAAGAAGGTCTCTTAACTACTCAGTATGTTTCCACTAAAGATCAACAAGCAGACCTCTTCACCAAAGGATTGACATCTGTACAACATCGTTTTTTTATTAAGCAAGCTGGTAGTGTTGAATATTCTCCACCCTCCAGCTTGAGGGGGAGTATTGAAAATTATTAGGTGTAGTAGTTAGTTAGTAGTTAATTATTTTTGGGCCATATTGTAATTACTAGAGAAAGGGGTCTCTATTATTATTCTTTAGTCTCCTAACTACTTTGTATATAGTGAGTTAGTGAGGGCTGTAAATGACAATTCGAAAATGACAATTCTCTGATCTTCTTCACGTTCACACCTTGTTTCAGTGGCTGAGTTTTAACATGAAGACTGATCACTTCAGTGGTATATGTTACTCCTATTTCTTAAGCTCTTTGTGGGGTTAACTTTTCTTGAATTTGTAACATGACCGCTACATTTGGGAATATTTATTTTAAAAACAAAAAAAATGACAACTAATTGCAAAATATAAAAAGGTTTTTCATTTACCTTATAATATATTTTATAATGCTGTGCTTAGCCACTTGAATGCGTTCCAGGACCCTTTTTATGATGGGCTGGTGCAGAGAGCAAAAGAGAATCTATTTGCAGTCGCAAACCATTGAAGTTCTTCGTCATATTGTCACTATCGCTAGGGTTCTACAAATGAAACCGACAAATCATACTAATTCGATAATTCGAGTCAAACGGAGAAAAAAATTTCGATTATGATTTGATTTGGTTTGGTATTAAAAAAAAGCCCGATCATATTTGGTTTGGTTTGGTTTTTACTAAAAAAATAAAAAGCCAAACTGAAACCAAACCAATCCAAAATTATATGTATAGAAGTTTTAAATATATTTAATACATAAAAATATTTATTGTAGTGTGGTTTATAAATATTTCGTAAGCTATTTCATAATTTTATCTTTTAACGTATTATTTCAAGTTTGGCCTTTTATAATTTTTGGATGCTCCAATAAGTTTTATAGTCCAAAAATGTTAGTAACTCAAACAAATCCTAAACCAAAATCAAATCAATACTAGTGCTAATAAAACATTCAATCGGATTGTACTATGAATGAAAATAGTTTTTAGTTTTTCCATGGTTTATATAAAATTTATAACTTATTTTTCTTTTAGTGGTTAGTCATGTAAATAATAGCACTTATTAGTTATGTTTGTTTTCATTATGGCTTATTAATAATATTTATTTTATGTAATTCTATTATCTTTATTGTTGAATATTTTAGTACAATGCCATGACTCATCTCATATTTATCTTATCTTATTGAAAAACATCTTATATAGTTCTGTTTTACTAGGATTAAAAAAATATTTGGAGCACAAATTTTACGTTTTGTGCTATGAAAATTTTATGAAAAAAACCCAACTTCTATTGGTTTGGTTTGGTATTCAGATTTAATAACCCGATACAATTGGTTTGGTTTGATTTGGTAATTAGAAAATCCGAACCAGCCCGACATGCGCTCCTAACTATCACAATAGTTTCCTTTGCACCTAAGGCCTATATAAAGAAGGGCACAGAGCACAATGAGTTGAACCTCACTCCCATGCTATCATCCATATAGCAAAAAATTTCAAGGTCTACATCTCACTCTATTCAATTTGCATTTACTTGGCAAAAGTGTAGAAAGGATATTGCCAATAGCCCAGGCATACATAGTAAAGGACTATCCTCAATTGCCAACTTAGTCATGTGTCAGTTCAATCTGAAGAAGAAAACTCTATAACTATAATCCCCGTCGATATCCAATGGGGAGTCAAAAATCAAGTGTATGATTCTGAAAATCATATCACCAATGAGCTAAATAATCTTATTTATCATCATCATCATCATCCTCAGGATCAGCAGCTTGAACCTCAAATGTATCACCGACTCTATACCAGCTAATCAAGATCTAAACTCTTTTTCATCGATTCATACACGAGATAAGTTATGCTTGCTGCTGGTACAACTTTTAGAAGATTTGGGAAAAGTCCTTTGTAGAAGCCCCTGAAACCTTCACGCTGAAGCGTTTTGCGGAACACATCAGACATACCTTCATATGCAGCATCAGCTTGCATTCTAGCAAGAATACAGATTAAGAGTAAAAGAACAGCCATCACATGATAAACCGAGAGCTACACAGTCCAAATAGGAAAAAAACACAGTTGTTGCACCCCAAGAATCTAAATGCAGATTTACCTGGTTCGAACAACCTGCAAAGGATAAACACATGTTGCTCCGAGGGCTCCTGAAATTGTCCCACAACCTAGCTGCACGAGAGGGCCAGCTTCTGCATCAAAGGCACAATTCTTAGAAAAATTACTTTTCATTGTATTGGAAAAAATAGGTCGTAGCAATTGAAAAGGAACAAGTTAAAGAGCTGTACCACTATCATGAAGAATGTAAATCTTTGACAAATCCTTTAAAGTCTCATAGGCAGCCAAATCAATGCCTGCATAAGGGATGATTCCAAGTAAAGATGGAACCAATCCTCTGTAAAATGCCCGAGGTCCCTCCTGTACCCAAATATCTTTTGATAGTTTTCGCAGATTAGGAACCTTTCCACCCTCACATGCATGAGTCTGTAATCGAGTTTTAACAAGATCCATGGGATAGATAGCAGTTTGTGCTACTGCACCTGCCATTCCACCCGCCACAAGACGACCAGAAGTTCCTATATCTCTTTGGTCTTGACCCTTGGCATGACCAATAAAAATTTTCAAGGTTTCGTAAGCGTAAAACTTGATTGCACTTTCAGGTGCCACCTTCATCACATTTAACCCATTGCCACGGAAAAACGCCAATAAACGACCTTCCTTCCATATGCTTTTGACTGCAGGACCAATTGAAGCACGAGTAGTTTGCACTTGTAAAATGACCTTAAGGCGATCAAGTGGTGCTGTGGCAGTACGGGAAGCAGCTCCTGCAACTCCCCCTGCGATCAGGTATTTGGATGCATGAACATGCTTACTGATGCCTTCCGGAATGACTGCCTGCTCCCCAATATCAACAAGACATACCCTCTCCAAGTATTGGTAAATATTCTCAATTGTGGCCTCGTGCGGATAGAGTAGAAGAAAATCCCTCCATTCCTCGAAAGTAATAATTCCATTATTATCTTTATCCACGTGCTCCACAAAGCGTGCAAGTTCATCATCATCTAATTCTATTCCTGCAAGAAAGAAACTGCCCTAGCTTATAAGAGGAAGACAACTAAAGATATGTAAATGAGTATGGAGAACTCTTCTAGCAGAAAAAATAGATTTTGAAAGATGGGAATCACATATTAAAATAAATGAGGAATAGCAAAGGAGAAATTAGCATGTAGATATTAAATGGATGAACCAATTTGTTATGCAAACCCTTTAACAGGCCATCCTTTTATTGAGGAAGCATGAATCTGAAAAAAAGATAACTGTCCCGCAGACAGAGAAAAATGGACCAGGAGAGCGGGGTAACTTAATACATGACAGCGACACCAATATATATACTGAAAAGCCGTAAGCTTTGTGTCAGAAAATTTACCAAGGCCAATCAGTAACATTAATTACAGGACAAAGTATCAACAGTGTCATACAGAAAGCTAACAATAATAAAGCAAATTTTCTGAATCTGTCAGAAAAATGGACAAAAAAAGAAAAAGAATTATGACAGGAAGCACGGTTTGAAGGACTTAATTGTCAGGCACCTTACCAAATTTCTTGCACAAGAAACTTCCCAAAATTAATCGGGAAGCACATACAAGGATAACACTGTGTTCTACCCTGCAAATTCAGGACCAATTAAGCTCGAATAGAAGCGCCATTTGCATTGAAAAAGTTTTTAAAAACCAAACATCTTGTATGGTTTGGGGAAAAAAATCCTGTTTTTGGAAGGAAAAAACAACCAAAAAAGCTTCTCAAGAAACAAAATTAATTTAAGCACAACAACCAGTTGCAATTATGGTTTGAACCTTATCGGTACACTGACAGTATCTCATGTTTATCAAATGTCTTTGAGTTAGTTTAGAGATTTGTGAGTCAGTTCGGGATAAGCATGAGAGTTAGAGAATCTCTAATATTTGAGAACACTTATTTTAAGAGACAAATTATTGAGTATTAGAGTGAAACCAGCACAAATGAAGCCAAATGGGTATGGAGCAAGGCCTATAGTTCTGTTGTTTTGTTCATTATTTCAAAAACCAATCCATACAAAATTGATTTGCCCGATGCTTAGAGAAATTTCAATAAACAAACCAGAAAACTATCCAAACACCATCACTTGACCTGATTATTCTGGCCCAAAGCTTCATTACATAACTGCCATCTCAAACTCATCTAAGCCTAATTCTTTGTCTAGAGCATGGGAGGCAAAAAAGAGTAGAAAGAACTAATTTCATTGTACAGAACAGGTCTCCTCAACTATGGGTAACTTGTAGGGAACATCATGGTCATCTTAAACATCATATAGCTCATAAAAATTATGAATTATTGCATAATATCATCGTCAAGTGGCCAACTTATCAACTAGATAATGTAATTCAGTATATGCATGGACAATCTGTTCTGCATATATTTCCAAATCTAAGAATTGTAAAATTCCTCGAGAACTAACAGTGGCGAAACAGTAGTAGCTGAATCGACGAAAAATTAAAAGCCATCTGAGCTTAGAGAAGTGAGCACCTCAGTGCGTCACAATAATACTACTACTATTCTAGCAAACAGTTAAACATTAACATCTTGCTCATTCGCAAGCAAAAAACAACTAAAATAGCATAATGCATCCTTTTGCTATGGAGTGATTTTACACAGATGTGCTCGTTTTACCTTGTTTCAACTGCACTCAAGTGTATCACAATGACAAGTAAGCTAAGAACGGCTACTTATCCCACACAAAAAAAGGGATTACAAGGATTACATTGATAATCAAGTGATAAGGTATGACGAGTCAGTTTGATGTTATGCAGATAACTTACCCTCATATACGTCACCAAGATACTTTTTTCCAGAACTAAAGGCTTTAAACATCATCTTGCAAGAGAAATAGATGAAACCAGTTAAAGAAAATGCTCTAAGGGGAGGAACTTATTACTTCACAAATCGCGTCTAGTGGATACATGAATAATGAGATTCAATGTGGAGGAAAATAGATTGTGACGACCTCTGATTGCAACCATACACAAAGTCGAAACTCAAATATGTTGCACGAGAACAACTTAGGGAAACAACTCTCCTATGCATTATGTGGTCCTTATGGAAGGAATAAACTAGGAGGTACTATGAGGGAAAATCACTTGTTGATTGTTTTTTATGAAGTCACTTCTTGATTGTCATGAAGATTCTTAACCATAGTTGCTTAAACACCCTTTTTTGTTGTGTGTGTGTAATCAAAGCGATGCAAACGGCTTATTGAATTTATTAAATTCTAAAGCTTCGTAGACATGTAATTTTGTAAAGTTATGGTAGCACCATTAAGGGGCCCTCATACTGTTGTGATTAAAGTACTTTATTCATCAAAATACAAATAAATAAACTGAGAAATGCCAAACCAGACTAGTGGATCAACTTCCTAAAGTTATTCAAAATGAAAAAATTCAAAAGATTGAGTTTGTCTCAACCAGTCACTACTTCCCTCCTGGTAAAGAGACTCTCAAGAGTTCAGCCACCAATTTCAGAACCAAATTCAGTAAAATGCCAAGAAGGGAACCACAATATCCAAGGCCCAGAAACATCCAAAAAATACTTGAATATACAGATCAGGGAAAATTTAAGAGATGAGGAACTTATTAAACAGATAAATTACTTTGAGATGCAAGTATATCATGAAATATTTTATTTTCCCGGTCTCAACAACTAGTATCCGAGTGAGAAGACAATTGCGTATAGGGATTGAAGCATGTGAGCATCATTGATACATCCAAGCATAGATAAATATAAGTTCTGTTCACATATACGGGTATTAATGCCTAATGTCCACTATTCATACTTACAGACAACTATACATGTACAGACACTGTTCACTGTATCTCTTTTGAAAATTCAAAAATAAAGTGTAAGGTGGACCAGTGTTTTCAAAGGCAAAAAGCAAAAAAAGAATTGAGGTTTTTCGGGGATTTAATCGCCAAAGCGCAAATAAAGTGCTGGCTATAGCGAACAAGAAAAAAAAATTGATAAGGAAAAATAAAATGAAACAAAAAATATATAATTATACACATTTATAACAAAAAGGAATTTGAAAAATTTACTACGAAGTGAAATATTTATTAGTTAGTGCGCCTTTTAGTTGCACTAAAGCGCCGGCTAAGCAAAAGGCTCAGCATGTATTGCACCTAGCTTCAGAGCTTAAGCGCGATTCTAGCAAGCCTTTGACAACACTGAGGTGGACAAGAAAGATATATTCACTATATGGCTAATCATTTGTGAGGTTACGACTGATTGAGGACTTGAGATCCTTCTATGACGACCTGACATATCTTCTCAATGAGTGAGCTCTATACAGTGGTGCAACTAATGCGAGACGTGTTCGGATGTGCCGTAGAGTTCGCGGAGAAAATGCCGAGAGTAGGCTTCTCAGCGGAAAAGTTCAAGTACTGCAACAAGAGAAAGTTCTACATAAGGGATAGATGAAAGGAAGCTTGGTGCGTTAGGCACACGAGGAAAGCTTCCGCTTTTGGGTGGTAAAATCTCTCGGCGACTTTGTGATACTTAAGAGTTACATATTGGTATTGGTGTAACAAGTGCATAATTTGAGAAGTATTTTCCACGTAAAATCTCGGTTTCATTCATTTGTTTATTCTCATTAACTAACTGTGGTTATTTTTCCTGTGGGTATCTCTGGGCCCAACAAGAGGTATCAGAATACTGCACACTGATTATTCCACAAACTTCCAACAACTCCAGCTTGGCAGCTGATCACTTAACTTCAACTTGCGCAGCAAAGGCATTCAAGGTTCAAAAACTTTCAAAAATGAATCTGATTAAACAATCAGGACTTATCACACTAGTTCTAATACCTCAACAATGCAATTTCTCATAAGATAGATTTTTGTATTCCTTTTATGAACCACAATAGGCAGTTCTACATCCACACCACTTATCCTCCCAATGATAAAAAAAGCAACATCATAACTACTCCCTCCTTTTCATTTTATGTGTTATTAAGATACATTTGAATATCGCGGTCTTAAACTAACAATGTGTATAATGCACCAAAATGCCCTTTGAATCTGGTGATCTTAAACATGTCATAGTCCATACTGGAATTAAAGAGTTACTAATTATAGAAAGTGGCATTCTTTTTTAAACAAACTAAAAAGGAAAGTAAGACACATAAGCTGAAACAGAGAGAATATTAATCTATGAAACAGGAACTTAAAGGGCTTAAAAAGAATTGACAGTAAAAGTACCAGCTTTTACAAGGGCATCCCACAGTTCTTCAGGCAAGATGCAACCATTATGCTCCACATCAATAGCCTGAAAAATTCCATACAGTTCCATTTCTTTATCATCCATATATTTCCTAAATTCCTGATAATCCACCCTCCCATCCTTATTAGCATCACATGCTTTCAACAATTCTTTAGCAAACTTATATTCAGCTGGAATTTGCATAGCAGACAAACCCTTTTCGATTTTTACATAATCCAAGTAGCCCGCATTGTCCGAATCGAAAAAACTGAACAAACTTCTGATTCTTGACTCCCTTTCTTCTTTGGTCTCACCTAGCGCTGATAAAACATGGTCCATTGAAACCGGGCCGGGGTTCTTCACCGGGTTGCAACATCCGGTCCGGTCCTTAGTACCCATTCCCGGAAAATTCACATGCTCTACGGCGGCCTTTCCAGCCACTGACATGCCCAAATATTGGTTCTGGGTTTCTTTACAGCATATGCAAAAAGATTGATTTTTTTTTAATTGATCCTTTTTTTGATAGATCTAATAGGAAGAAAAACGCTAATTTGAAGAGAGAGATTGCTTACAGGGAGCAAAAGGAAAAGGGTGTTATTGGAAGAGGGGAAGAAGAAGAGAATATTTGTGGAGGATCTTCTTTCAGAGAGATCCGATTAATTGACCCGGTTTGCTTGTAGTTAGTTTTCGGGTCAAATTTGAAGTTTCTTTCTTATGTATAAAAGTGGTATTCTCCTTTTTTTTTTTTAACTTCCACCAGAAACTATTTATATTTGACCGTCGAAAAAATATATCAAAATTATATAACTTTTGTATATACTTCTTTCGGTCCAAAATAAGTATTTTTTTGGCCTTTATTTTGCGGTCCAACATAAGTGATTTTTTCAAATTTCAACAATGAATTAATTATTATTTTCCTACATTGCCCTTGGAATAAATAGTGTTGGAGTATATGCTATGAGTATTTATACGAAGAGATAGTAAAGGTTAATATGGTCAATTTAATTGTTAATTAATATTAAAAGGTGAATTTCTTAATCTATGTGAAACAGACATTGGATTGGAGGGAGCAACATATAGAATGTATGTATATACAAAAAATATATAAAAAATTATTACTTTTTCGGGTTTTTTTTTTTTGTAATTAAAAACTTTCATTTACTAGGGAAATATTTACAAGTAAATCAAAATCCTAACATATTTTTCTACTTTCATATGTTTCACCCCCCTTGCCACATTTCTATTATTTACAATTTTCCTGTCTATTACATTGGATACTAGCCTAAACTACGTAGGTTTTTCTCTATATGCTTATTACTTCGACAGTGGAGCTCTTATATTATCAGCTTGCGTATTATCTCTCATCCTCTTGCCTTGGCTTTGAAGTTTCGAACATTCCTTTCTTGTCACACACAGTACACAGTTGTTGCTAATACCATCTTATATGATTATGTTGCTGCATTTTTCCTCTTAGTCCACTTCTCTGCATCTTAGTTCCTCATCTCATCCATGCACTGGTCTTTTGATACCTTATCATACTAACACTTTACTCCACAGTGCATTTGCATATGGACATTCGAAAAACAGATGATGTATGGTTTCATTATCTCGTTTGCATAAGGTACATTCTTGATCAACTTGTATTCCGCATCTTTGTAGTCTGGCTTTTGTATACAGTTTGCCATGTCCCCTCTTATAGTTAATACAAAAGTCCACCTGGGGCATCCTGCATTATCACAGACCGCTCTTCTCCAGCTTACTTTCTCAAATCTACCTCGCACTATGATATATGTGTTTAACAGAGCATTTATTTATCTTTGTGATATCATCATAGCTGAATCTTGCATCCATAAATGTTTTCTTTGCCTTCATGATCTTGCTTAACATCCATGATGTTTGCTTCAGTTGAATTTCCCAGATATTTCTATCTTTGATGTAGTAGCTATGCATCCATTGTATCCACAGCTTCTTCTTCTCTTTGCATAAGTTCCAGTATTGTTTACATATGGCAACTTTGTTCCAGATTGTTATGTTCATGACATTAAATCCCCCTGCTAATTTGGGGAGATAGACTTTCTCCCATGCCAATAGAGCCTTCTTTGACACGTTGTCTTCTTCAGTCCATAAGAAACTTCTGCATATTGCTTCAATTAGCTTAGTAATCTTCTTAGGGAGCACAAAGATTTGTGCCCAATAGGTTTGGATAGAGAACAATGCACTCTTTATCAGTTGGATCCTTCTAGCATAAGACAGGAACTTAGCAGACCATGAAGTTATTTTTCCCACTACTTTATCAATCAGAGGTTTACACTGAGCTATTGATATTCTTTTAGAGCTTAGTGGGGCACCAAGGTATCTAACTGGCAATTCACTTCTTTGAATTCCTAGAAACTCTAGGATTTCCTCTTGTTCATCTTATGTGACTCCTCCAAAGAATATTGAACTTTTATTTCTGTTGATCATCAATCCAGAAGCTTTTAACAATTCCATAAAGCAATGGAACAGTAATTTAACTGATCCTATATCTCCTCTGCAAAACAATAAACTTTTTCGGTTATTATTTTGAAAGTGGCTATATAGTGTCAATTTTTCCTATAAATTAAAAAAGGTGACAAATTTGGGCATCACGTGATTATTCCTAATTAAATAATTAACTGTAGGAATCCATAAATCAAAGTAAGAATATGCAATCTATGGTTGAATATATATATATTATTTTATTTTTCTTCAAGTCAAACAAAAAAGGAATAAAAAACAAATGGCCTAGTTCACGCACAGATGCAGAAATGGTCAATTTTAATTTTTCCAAAGAGTGTGGAAGGGGATGTTCATAGATATACTAGAAAATTAGAGTTTTCTTGATACTTTCCTTTTCATGCCCTAATTCACGAGCTCAATTTCGAAGCCTCTTACCAAAAAAAATTATAAAAATAAAATATGGGTTTACCCATATTACATCTTGGTGTTATCTATATTCCAAAAAAATTGTGTATGCATTTTATCTCATATTATGATCCAAAAGAAGACTTCGAATTTCTCAACTATAAAATTCCTAACATAAGAAAGTGAATTATAAAGTTTTTATGGAAGTACATTTCTCAATTGGAATTAGCAAAATATAGTATACTGATGAGAATTGACTAAGGCTGGCAGGTGGGCAGGCCCTGACCCGGGACCGAACCGGGCACGCGGCCCATGTGGGCTTGTGGGCTAAATGTGCCGGCCCGTGGCGGGTTCGGTCTTGGCGGGCCTCAGAGCCCATATGGGGTGGGCCTTAGGTTTGGAACCGCGAGCCCGGGACCGTTTAGCCCGGGACCGGCAGGCGGGTCTGGGCCGGTTCAACCGGGCCATACGGGCCCAACGACTTTTTTTTTAAAAAAAAAATTATTTAAAAAATGGCCAACGGTCAGAATTTTTAAATCTAGCTGTTGGCCCTTTAATTTAGCCGTTTAGCATTTTTAAAAATAGCCATTTGGCCCTCAAACTTTGTTTTATCCCCAAACGTTTTATAATTACACTTTTTCCCTATTCTCAACTATAAATACCCCTTCATTCTTTCATTATTACTCACAAAATCATCAATCTCTCTAATTTTCTTCTATAATTGCTTACTTTATTATTGCAATTTGTGAAAAATTGTGAAGTTGGTGAATTGAAGTATTCAAGTTTTCAACATTATACAATTTTCAAGAAGTTGTTCGTTAATTCGGTAAACTCGTTCCAACTCTTCAGTTTTAATATTATAGTTTTGTTTGTTTTAGTTTGTATAATTATAATTAATATGGCCTTTTTCTTTGAAAAAAATGTTAGGTGGTAAAGGAAAATCAAAAATTGGTGAATCAAGTGGTCATGCTACTACTCCTCCCCCGGCTCCCCGACCCAGACTTGTTACCCGTCCTCCTCCACCTGTTATTCTTGATAGTGATAACCCTTGTTTTCAATTTCCCTATCCCCCTCTTTATGGTATTTCAACCATGTTAAATCCTACCATGAAATTAGGAGGTCCTCACTATTGGTATAGTTAAATTTATAATGCTTTACCACTTTCACCTAAGGAATATGCTACACTTAAAGATGAAAAAGACTCAATTAAAGTAAATGCTCAAACAATTTATAATGCTTATCAAGTTGCATTAGATCATGCTAGACCAAATGTTCCAACTCCTACCTCGTCTAGCTCGCAGTCATATGAAAGATCTGCGGGACGAAAAGCACTTAGTTCTTGGACGGGGTTCAGCGGTTCTCAAGGTGATAATATTGATGATAGTTCACAACTAAATGAGCTTCGAGTTTATTTGTCGCAGGGACTTGAATCAGAGAATCCGGACGGTACCTTCAATGTTTTGGAATGGTGGAAGGACAAAGAAAAACACGATCCGGTTCTTTCAAGGATGTCTCGAGATATTTTAAGTATTCAAGTTTCAACAGTGGCATCGGAGAGCGCTTTCAGTCAAGCGAGACTTCAAATCGGTGATCATAGAGCGTCTATGAGGGAGAGCTTGGAAAAATCAGTACTCTTCAGAGATTGGATCAGTTCGGAAAGAAGAAACTTGTTGAATCACAACCAGAGATAGACGAAGCTTATGAAGAAATGCTAGCGGAACTTGCGGAGGATGCTGCTTCGCCCGGAAGCGGTGATGAACAAGCTTCTTTTCCGCCGCCACCACCAGCGAAAATTCCTCCGAACCTTGAAGGATTTATGAAATTTGTTAGAGATAATATGTAACTTGTATTTTGGCACATCTTGATTAGTTTTTTTCCTTTTAATGGTGGTATTAGTACCTTGTTGTGCTCATTCCATTGGGGGGAGGAAGACTAAGAAAGATATTGTCAATTTTTTAAATGTCGTATTAATAAAAATTATAAGACATTTCCTTGAATATTTGTTTACATTTTTGTGTGTTTAAACTTGAATTACAAGACATAAGTCATAATTATATAATATAATTTACAATAAATTGCCTTAGATAATATAATATAATTACATAATTTTTTATTTTTTTAAAATAGCCAACGGCTATAAATTCAAAAACTAGTCGTTTGGCTTTTTAAAAAATAGCTATTTGGCCCCCAAACTTTGTTTTAACCCCAAACTTTTTATAATTGCACTTTTTTCTATTCTCAACTATAAATACCCCCTCATTCTTTCATTTTTACTCACAAAATCATCAATCTATCTCTACTCAAATTCTCAATTCAAGTTAAATCGTGCCCGGTGATTCTAGAGTTACCTCATTTGTTCGGGAACATTATAATGTTCCTTAACTTTTGGAAACTTCAATGCCATGCCACGAGTTCTCTTACTTTGGTTATCGACCCTTTGTTCAGGGGGAGTTAATGCGCGTTTCACTCTTTTTCCCTTACAAGGTTTTGTCCCACTGGGTTTTCCTTGCAAGGTTTTTAACGAGGCAACCAAAAGGCGTATTTCTAAACATGTGTACTCTTTTTCCTTTACTAAAATTTTTTTTTCATTGGGTTTTATTTTAGTTAAGGTTTTACCGAAGCACATTATATATTGGATAGACATTCAAGGGCAGTGTTATAAATAGAATTCTATTTACGGTGAATGTCTATATTCTAGAGAGATTCTAGAGTTTGTTACTTGGTGGCTAAGTGATCACGCCCAACTATGCCTTATAAAAAGGACTAAGCGGTCGTTGTAAATATAATCCGGTTTACAATTCCGGAGTCGAATCCCACAGAGAACTAAGACTTAGCTACAGTTGTTCAATATTGCTAAGAAAATAAGCTCGAGCAATTCGTAAGTTATAAATATTAAGATTCTTATATCTAATTAACTAAATAATTAAAGTAATAGATTAACAACTAAAGATACTACGGGTTGGAGAAAAGATTAAGGAGGTCTAGAGTTATGATTTTTCCAATTGTCGGACTCCTTCCCGCTACGTATTCTATAATTTCGCCTAAGCATTCTCTACCGATCATGAGCGCTCTGACTACCGTAAATCTCTCCTGAGTAATTACGATAATTTTACTAGACATACTCTCCCGAGTTACGCTAGCTTGCTTTAATTACAGCTCACTTAGATCCAACACAAGGTTTCGTTATCCCTAATTCCACCTTTAAACCCTTCGTTATTGATCCCTCATATGCGTCGGGAGTGATGTTGTTCAACAACTACCTAAATGTGAACTCTCTCCCGAGTAATACACACTAATTAAGCACAGTCGATTGAGAGATCTTCAACCAACCACAATCTAAACATAGTTGAACAAGTAGGGAAATCCAACGACTCAATTATATAAAAACATAACAAAAATTTATCCTACAAAAGGTTCAATCAAAACCTTATAATGCTTATCAAGTTGCATTAGATCATGCTAGACCAAATGTTCCAACTCCTACCTCGTCTAGCTCGAAGTCATCTAAAAGATCTGCGAGACTAAAATCACTTAGTTCTTGGACGTGGTTCAGGGGTTCTCAAGGTGATAATATTGGTGATAGTTCACAACTAAATGAGCTTCGAGTTTATTTGTCGCAGAGACTTGAATCAGAGAATCCCGACGGCACCTTGAATGTTTTGGAATGGTGGAAGGACAAAGAAAAATACTATCCGGTTCTTTCAAGGATGGCTCGAGATATTTTAAGTATTCAAGCTTCAACAGTGGCATCGGAGAGCGCTTTCAGTCAAGCGAGACTTCAAATCGGTGATCATAGAGCGTCTATGAGGGAGAGCTTGGAAAAATCAGTACTCTTCAGAGATTGGATCCGTTCGGAAAGAAGAAATTTTGGACTTATTGAATCACAACCGGAGATAGACGAAACTTATGAAGAAATGCTAGCGGAACTTGCGGAGGATGCTGCTTCGCCCGGAAGCGGTGATGAACAAGCTTCTTTTTTGCCACCACCAACGGAAATTCCTCCGAACCTTGAAGGATTTATGAAATTTGTTAGAGATAATATGTAACTTGTATTTTGGCACATCTTGATTAGTTTTTTTCCCTTTAATTGGTGGTATTAGTACCTTAGCTGTGCTCATTCCATTGGGGGGAGGAAGACTAAGAAAGATATTGTCAATTTTTTAAATGTCGTATTAATAAAAATTATAAGACATTTCCTTGAATATTTGTGTTTAAACTTGAATTACAAGACATAAGTCATAATTATATAATATAATTTACAATAAATTGCCTTAGATAATATAATATAATTACATAATTTATTTATTTTTTAAATAGCCAACGACTATAAATTCAAAAACTAGTCGTTTGGCTTTTTTTAAAATAGCCATTTGGCCCCCAAACTTTATTTTAACCCCAAATATTTTATAATTGCACTTTTTTCCTATTCTCAACTAAAAATACCCCCTCATTCTTTCATTTTTACTCACAAAATCATCAATCTCTCTCAACTCAAATTCTCAATTCAAGTTAAATCATGCCCGGTGATTCTAGAGTTACCCCATTTGTTCGGGAACACTATAATGTGGTAGAAGAAAATGAAGAGACTTACACGGTAACGTGCAAGTAATGTGGTCGAGTCTACACTCGGCGTGCAAAGTTGGAGGGCACAAGCCCTTTAAAGAGGCATGCAATAAAGTATTGTCAAGCGCGTCCTCAAGACATTCATATTTAAGATTTTAAGTTTATTTCAAACTTGTGTTATTTTGAAATTATTAGACGTATTATGCTTAATGTTGTAGTTTGTTAAATTAATTTGAAATATTATTAATTTGTTATGCAATGTTAGTGCAAGTTTGAATATCTCTTTACTATTTTTTGTGTTTAAATTTGAATTACAAGATTTATGTCACAAGATTTACAAGAAATTGCCTTAGATAAAAAAATAGCCCGGACCGTTTAGGCGTATGGGCCCGACCCACTTAGCCCCGAGCCCATGTGGCCCGGTTCCACCCATTAGGACCGTTTGGCCCGGGTCCGCATGACCCAAGCCCACCAGAACCCGGGCCCGTTTGGTCCGGGCCCACATGGCACAAGCCCGCCAGAGTCCGGACCCGTTTAGCCCGACCCGACCCATATTACAACCTTAGAATTGACCCAATGTTTACCATGAGACTGTACTGAAAATTACTAAAATATAGCAAAAATCAAAATCGAATATTCGGCAAACCATTGACACTACATTGGAAAATAAAAGCCCTAAAAGTATTAAAATATTATTAAGGAAAAAATTACCGTTACACTTCTCCTCGTGAACAATTTGTCTTTGAACCATATGAAATGAAGAATTAGCTTGACTCATAAAGCTTGTTGGATGGTTGTTGCCGGTGGTATTGTATCACATTATTATTTTAAATACAATATTAATTGTTACTTATTAAATTTTATTGTATTGTATCGTTAATTTGTCGTTACGTAACGATAAAAATGTCACAACTTTGATGTGGTGCGTTGTTCTTGCTTTTTGTCTCTCACCTTGCCCTTCCTTATTATTAATAATCATGTTTTATCATTCGAAAAAGGGTTCAAAATGCCCCTAAACTATTGAAAAAGATTTAAAAATACTCTTCATCCACCTATTGGGCTAAAAATACCCTCCGTCCCTTTTTTTTGTTCACTTATTCCCTTTGACCGTTAGGTCAATGCTAAATTAAAAATAATTACTAATCCTTTTGTAAAACTTAAAAAAAAAAATTGTAAAATATTTTCGTTTTTTAAACTAATGCACCAATAGTCCACTAATTTAGTAAAGTCGTCTTCTTCTTCTTTTTTTCAATTTTTACAAATAAACAATTCAGTTTTTACAAAAAAAATATTTTTTTCAGTTTTTTGAACCATTTTTTTTGTAAAAACTGAAACACAAAATTGTAAAAACAGAAAAAAAATGTTTTTAATAAAATATTTTCCCTTTTTTAAAAAACTGAAAAAAATATTTTCAACAAAATATTTTCATTTTCGAAAAATATTTTTTTTCCAGTTTTTTTAAAGCATTTCGTTTTCTTTTCGTTTTTCATTTTTTTTAATGAAAAAATATTTTCGTTTTTTTTTAAAACTGAAAAAAATATTTTTTTCAAAACTGAAAATATTTTTTTCAGTTTTTAAAAAACGAAAATATTTTATGGAAAACAATTTTTTTCTTCTGTTTTTACAATTTTGTTTTTCAGTTTTGTAATGTGTCTTCTTATCTATATTTTTATTAATGTGGTGCGGGCTTTCATGAGTCGAGAGTCTATTGGAAACAATCTTTCTATACTCACAAGGTAGAGATAACTTCTGCGTAGACACTACTCCAGTGCCTTCGCCGAAAAATTATATTATGTTTAAGGTAAAATGTTACTTATTATTGATTAAAAATAGATTTTGTACACCTTTATATAGTCCACTGATAAAAGATGTTCAAAATTTAAACGCCCTTATTAAATTTTCTGATTTCGCCACTGCACTACTCATAGGATAATAGTGAAAGTGTTATTGTTGTTGTTAAGTTCGCCAAAGAAAAAGTTTAAATGCCCAGTTACATCGACTAGCACTAATTTAGCTTCGTTACAAAGTCTGGAGTCGTGAAGAAGACGCAGCAACAGTGGACCAATGGCAGGATTGCAGATGGCGGACCACGTGCTAAACTCTTTAGGTGTAATAATAAAGACAGATATTTTCCGCAACGACTCGGTCCTAATTATTTGAGTTCTTAGTTCTTTTTGGAAAGTCATCAGGTAATTAAAATTTGTGTAATTGATATTTGATAGGATAGTAATTACGCAGTATGTTTGTTTGTCATGATATAATTACAATAAAATTACTCTTTTCGTTCCATAATAAGTAATCAATTTATTTTTGACACGCTCATTAATAAAATACTAAATTCTATACAAAAATATCTAGTATGACTAAACTACCCTTAATTAAATATTTAATATGAGGGTAAAAAAAACTTTTTAGGAAATTTATATAAGGGTAATTTTGTAAAAACAAATTGAATTCTTTCTTGATTATATAAATGGACACGTATTCTAGACCAAAATAAAAAAAGTAAATTAGTCACTTATTGTGGACCAGAGGGAATATAAGCTTACTGTTTGGTTGCACAAGTATTATTACACAATTAAAGTAAATTTTAAATTAAGCAATTATCAAAACTTAAAAAGTTAACATAATAAATATTTTCCTATAAATTTTTATAAGTATAAATGATAGTATTATATTTGGTATTAAGATGTATATTTTTTCATGAATATACATTAATTAATAATCATATATTTATAACTAATATTGTAAAAGTAATATAAAGATCATGAAATACTTATCTAGAGTCTTGAGCAAGATGAGTAATTGCAAGATTTTAAGCTCCATCCTACGTGTAAGAAATTGAAGTTAACTCATTTGATCTTTGCTAATGATTTGTTAATTGTTTGCAAGGGGCATCTACGTTTTGCTAAGAGAGTGCTAGAAGCTCTAGACCACTTGTCGTCTACCACAAGGTTGATTGCCAATTTGGATAAATCCAGTTTAGTTGTGGCTGGTGTGGAAATATCAGATATTTTTTCTAAACGTTTGAGGAAATTTACAAAAGAGATTAATGGTCTATCATACATGGAATGGAAGGCTAAAAATTTACAAAAGAGTCAATGTACATACGAGTTTCGTTTATATGCAAATACAAATGGAAATTAATTAGAACAAAAATAGGTACGTTGCAAGTTATGTAATTAGTTTTTCTGTGTTGTTGGAGGCCTTGATACTCATAATACCTTCCTGGAAGGTGGTTTCATAGTCAAAAGCCCTAACTATGATTAAACTTTCTCAAGCATATGAAATTGTCTTATTGGATGATTCACGAATATGTCCTAAATCATCTTTTGACTATGCTTCTCGTCTAGCTGGGGGAAAAGCTTCTTTGAGTCATACAAAAAGGGATCACATAAACTATCTTCGTGACAAAAGAAAAGAAAGTCTAAAGCAAGGAGTGGCTCGTAGTTTGGTTGATTATTTTGAAAAAAGAGTAATAAAAGATCCATCTTTTCGATTTTCTTTATAATTGGATGATGATGGTTTGATAACAAATATTTTCTGGGCTGATGCTAAAATGATAAGAGATTTTCAGATTTATGGTGATGTTGTATCATTTGACACAACATATAGAACAAATAAGGAGTATCGATCATTGGCTTTGTTTGTTGGATTAAATAATCACAGGGAAATTGTTGTATTTGGTGCTGCCCTTTTATATGAAGAAACAACTGAAGCGTTTGAATGACTTTTTACTGTATTTTTTAGAGCTATGTCTACAAACAAGCCACAAACATTCATCACAGATCAAGATCCTGCAATATGTTTAGCAGTCTCATTAGTGATGCCACAAACATATTATCGTCTATGTATATGACACTTGGAACAAAATGCATTTAAACGTCTTAACCATAATTTTTAGAGCTCATAAATCATTTCCGAGTGATTTTAGCAAATTGCTTTATTATTACGAGTATGAAGATGATTTTCTAAATGCATGGGAGGAAATGCTTGAGAAGTACGACCTTAAGGATAATAGTTGGTTGAAAAACACCTTTGCTATAAGGGAAAAGTGGCCCATGACATATGGTAAAAATGTATTTTCAGTCGGTATGCGAAGTACACAGTTGAGTGAAAGTTTCAATGGATCACAAAGGGGTTACCTGAAATCAGATTTAGATATTGTACAGTTCTTTAAGCATTTTCAAAGAGCTGTTGATGATAAGCGTGCTAATGAAAGTAAGTCAAATTTTGACATGACCCAACGAATATCTGTTTTAAAGGTTAAGCTTCCTTTATTGATCCATGCGAGAGACATATATACTGCAACCATATTTGATTTGTTCGAAAAGGAGTGGGAAAAGTCATTACTTGTCTCTATAAATGGCTTTCATAATGAAGGAGAATTCTATAGATACAATGTTAGCACACATGGAAGTCACAGAGAGCATGTAGCAGCAGTGAAGTGTTCAACAAAGGTAGTCTCTTGTAGTTGCAAACTGTTTGAATTTTCCGGTGTCCTATGTGGACATGCTCTAAAGATTCTGGACACATTAAATGTCAAGGATAAGATTCCTGACCATTATATATTAAAAAGGTGGACAAAAGATGTTACTAATTTGGTTGCAATGGAGATTAAAGTGTTTACCGAGGGAAGTGATCCAAAAGTTGAAGTTAGTACAAGATATAAACATTTATGCCAAACTCTTGTCCAAATTGCAAGTGAAACTTCAGAATTCAGAGAAGTAAAAAATCTAATTTTGGTTATACATAGTAGAATAACCGAAAATTGGTATTGTACAAATTTTATAAAATAACCGGCCGAACCATACCATTGACACCTCTACAAACAGGCTCTTAATGTCAATTTTTTTTTTCTTTTCTTTTCAGATTGTGATATTCCAACCAACTTGCCCGTACCAAACGGACATAAAAAAAGTATCTGCTTAATACTTTTGCAGTTTAAGAATACTAATCCCATAATAGAATTTGTAATTATATCTATCCCATATTTGATTATTGGATCAAATTGGCTATTAGTTGTTCCAGAAGAAAATTTATACCAAATGATAGTAGTATTAGTTATCCATATAGAAAGTAAAACAGCCAAGCCTATGGGATAATCCAATCCATGAGAATTTGTTTTCTACCCCACAATTGACCCAAACAACCCCTTAGTGTCGGCCTCCAAATTTTCTTAAAACACTTTTTTTCCTTCCAAAAGCTTGGCCAAACACTTTAACTTTGAAGGAAAAAAAATACTTCTAGAATTGAAAAAAATTGGCCAACCATGCTATAAATTACACTCGGATGTGCATCACTAGCCTATAGAGGAAAAAGTGGTTCTAAGATTTAACCATCTAGACAAAGTAGTTGGAGTAATTAAAGATCTTTTATCAGTATGACTACGAGCAACAATAAGTTTTCACCTTGAAAAATTCTCCCTAGTGCACTTCCATTATTCACTAGAAGCTTGTTATATTCTGCAAATGAGAGTCATCTATCAGCATTCAGTTTGTTTATCAAACCTCTTCCCATGGATATTGTCTTATCTTAAACACTTCTCAAAGGGAGATATGACTGAATTAGCTTTGGACGAAGTTGTCAATGAAACAAAGTATTCACTATCTGATATACATATAGACATCTATGTTGCTCGGACTCTCCGGAAATGTTGCTGGGGTGTGCCGGATCCTCCAAAAATAGTGTACTTTTTGAGGATCCAACACGGGTGCGGCATCATTTTGGAGAGTTCCCGCAACATAGACAGACATATGCTATGCTATAGGTAGCTAGAGAGGCAAGAGACTATTATCACCCCACACACTAAACACCTTCAGTTAAACTGTGCAAAAGTTTTGCATCAGCAGCACCAAGGAGCAACTTGAGTCGACAAAATCTAGCTCCCATTGTATATTATACCCGTCACCAGAAATTGGAGGGAAAGAACCTCACATTAGGATAGATCCACACCCTTCCTCTCTTCCGCTCTGACGTTGAAAAGTTACAGCTGCAGCAACAACTGCTGCAATACCAAACCCTGCTATGGCCCAAACAGCACTATGTAATATTACAATTTCACCAGTCTGCAAAAACAATGGAACGTTAAGTTTAGGAATATCTTTCATGAAACTTGAGAATACACCGTTGACATAATAAAATGAATGTCAGAAAGACAGATTGTATTTATGGATATAGCTAACAGGAAGCAAGATCTTACGCTGTCGGTAGAATGCAGGATAGAGCTCCGCTTTTGTGACGGTTCAGCAACCAAAATATAGAAGAGGCCCATAACTCCTGTATGCCTTTGGGCACTGCTATACTTTGATACTAAAGTCAGAGTTTCTCCATTAGATATCTTGACAGATCCAGGCTTGGGATAACAAGTGGACATCCCAACAATATAACCAGCTTCGTTTCCTGGTTCCTTTCCTTCCCCATAGATTGGAAGTGACGAGCAAATAACTCGTCCGTCCTGAACACATTGAGCAGAGAACAAAAATAAAAGTTATCACTCGCACATGCTTTCCATTACAGTACTGAAACAATCACAAGGACATCAAGACAAACTAAAAGAAAATGCATGACACATCATTATCTTTAGACCTTCTTCGCTAACTATAGTACTGAAACAATATTGCGAATCAATTAGAAATACGGAAATTCCCACAATAAACTAAATCCTAAGCTGACCGGACCATAGAAAAAACTTCTAACATCTCAAAGTACCTCGCCATGGAGAGTTGAACCAGTCCCACCAGAATGCTGATGAGCAACCCCATAAATAACATCTCCACCATTAGGCAAAGTTACACTTATCTGTTTCTTATGCACACATCCAGCATTAGCAACAGCAGTAGAACATGACTCAACATCATACTCAATCTGTATCAGAAAAGTTCAACAAAATTATCAGCTGCAAATAATTGGCGAACACGGAACAAAAGCAACTACGCAACTTTATAAATCAGATTACCAGCATTTCTATATTCATATTGAATAATTCCGAGAACTCAATAATACATGAATGCAATTGCATAAACGCGAAGGTCCATGTAAATGCTTCCTGGTATCCTTCGATTCTTATCTACCAAAGTTCAATTTATAGAACTCTGTTTTTCCTTTCATGCTGAAGACACTTCGTAACAGTAACCGTAAAAAATGCTCCATAGATGTTATAAAGATGATCATATCATCGACCCCAACTATTTTGGGATTGAGGCACAGTTGATTGATTGACTGAAAATGAATGATACAAATCGGAAATGTTCATCACCTGACAGTGATGTCTTGACATTAGTCCTTTTGATTCGGACCTTTTCCATGAATCAGTAACATCAAGTATATAAATTTTAACAGGAATAACGGAGCCATCCCAATCAACATATTTGATAGTATACTTCAGGTACAAGCTTCTCTTGAGACCCTCAAACCCTTTTTCAACTCTGCATCTTGTTTGATCATAACAACATCTCAAGCCTCCAATATAATCTGGTTCTATATCCCGGTTATACTCATCCTTTGTAACATTATAAAGATCACACCTACATTCTGTGCATCCTAGCCTATCTTCAGAACCTCGTGTATCAATCGCATGCACATTAAGCAACCATCTCTCCTCATATCCAGGAGGTACTTCTCCTGGATTACCAACTTCTATACCATAAGGGTCTGGAACATATGTTGCTGTTTTACGAGTTTCAGACCCAAGGCCAAAATATTGATAAAGATCCCTTTCACACATCCCTGAGTTACTCGCTATAATAAAATCCGATTTTTGGAACCTCGGATCGCCATGGTACTTTGACACCTTGACACCTTTTCGTTGATAATATCTTACAACAAGCCAGTGGTGGAGATATGTTTCATGAAGAGGGACAGCATTCCGTGCCTCATCAACTACTTCAGCATTAAAACTTTTGATAGAAATATGGCCTTTTGGGAAATCTATGTTGTAGTAAAATTTGTTACAGACTAATCCAGGTTCCAGCACGAATTTTGGTGATCGGAAAATGGAAGTTTTCACCTTGTTTTCATTTCTTAGTCGAGTCTGTAAACTTGGGCTAATCACCATTAGCAGTAGGACTGCCAGCACAAGCAGCTGACACTTTAATTTGCGCGTCATCTTTTTCACTTTCCCAGTTCACGTCATGTTTAGGATATCTGACAACTGCACTATTTCAACATGTTAGCAATCCATGGGTTTAAGTTCTAGAAGTTTTGTGAGTTAAGAAAGTCATATAACTTTGTCATCTAACAATAGTAGTTCCTACGCAGATTACTTGACTCACAGACATTTGTTCTGTTATATCGTTATCGCTGACAAAAAGACATCAGGTGATGCTATGGATAGACAAAGGGTGTCTTGGTATGAGATATATCCAATCTTTGATACTCTGAATTCTGGAAATATTCTACAAGGAAAATGTTCTGCACCAATATAAGGGAAATGTCTTCCCACACATGGGGGATAGGGTAGTCATTTTCAATAACAACAACATACCACTACCTTGTGAAGGTAGAGAGGCTGTTACTGCCAGACACTCGGCTCAAGAAAAGCATAATCGCAACAATTTAGATAAGGAAATAGACAAAGGAGAATCCAAACAGCAGGTAGTATCAGAAATATAAGAATAGAAAATACGAGAATACACTAGTACTACAGGTAAAGAAAAACAATCCAGGTATGAAAAAGAATTACGCTCGATTATTTACTAACCTACTACCTGATCCTCGATCTCCGTACCCTCCTATCAAGGGTCATGTCCTCGACAAACTGAAGATGCGTCATGTCCTGCCTAATCATCTCTCCTCAATACCTCTTCAGTCCACCTCTATCTCTCCTTGGCCCTATCATAGCTAACCTCTCACACCTTCTCCACGGGACATCTGTGAATCTCCTCTTCACATACACGAACCATCTCGCCCTCGCTTCCCGCATCTTATCCACCACGGAGGCCACTCCCACCTTGTCTCAAATGTCTTCATTCCTTATCATCTCTTTCCTAGTATGCCCGCAGATTCATCTCAACATCCTCATTTCTACTACTTTCAATCTTCTGAACACGATGGTAGTCATTTTCTTTTACAAATAATTCCACCCTTACTCCAAATCACTTGCTAGGCATAATTATCCATCTTTAATACTTCAAAATAATACTATCAAAACAATATCATCATATCCTATCCTCTAGCTTACACATTACTATGCCCAAAACTTGGAAAATGCTAGTAGTAGTGATAAAATGATCTAACAAGGTAAAAGTTTTTCCACATAAAGTATTTTTCGTCCATACCAAGCGCATCAAAAGGGAAACGCAAAACAACATGCATGAAAGATAAATTTGTTTAGCGTGATATTCATATTTCTTTATCCAAACATTCAAAAAGAGAGGAGGGAAACTAACCTGATATGGTGTTTAGGCCAAAGAGAACGAGCTTTTCTCTTCGAAATACATACGTACAATTCCCAAACGAAACTCGAAACTAGAAATTTTGAACTTTGCTTTTTAAAGGAGATGTGGAGAGTTGAGACCGCAACAACAGAACTTCATTCCTATAGTACATCAAGATACGTGTTCACAGGAAGACACGTGTCACTTGTGGGCAAATACACATGTATTGTCCCTCCACAACTACTATTTTATCCCTTTCGTCTCAAATGTTACTAATAGCAATTTTTTAACATCATCCAATTTATCACCCACACAAAAAAGGAAATATTTATTTGCAAGTAGGAGTTGCCTACACACTGCTTCTAAATAAGTAAAGTAGGAGTTACAAGTAATAACATTAACAATGTTACAACTCAACTAATGACATACAATCGATATCGCTTGATATGGAAAATTGGTCCGTAACAGTGTTATTCTTTATTCTCGATGCACTTGAGAATTGTTGACTAAAGGCTTAATCACTGTTGGAGTGCTTGAACAAATTCTCTATGTGTTCAAGTGATGGTTTGTCATTGATTTAATGTTAATATATTATTGATGACGTCACTTGAATGATGTAAGCAACTTTGGTACAAGGTCCTTCTCAATGGAGATGACTGTTGCACTGTGTTGTACTGTTGCGTTTGCAGGAGGTTATATTCCAGCCATGGAGAGTTGACTTGGTACAATCAATCACCAAGGGAACTGAAATTCATCTGTTCCCTTTGTTGATTTTTTAACTTCTGAGTTACTCACGAACATCTCCGGTTTAAGTCTGGTCATCTTCATGCGTTTGATAATGTGGACCAGATGTGGATCAGGCTCCTTATCTGGTTCTTGACATTAAGTTTGTTAGATCATCAAAATATAAAATAAAGGTACTTATAACCCATTATTCTTTATAATTCAAAAATATTTAAAACAAACGGCACTATTATAGAGAGGTTTGACCGTAGCGCACAAGTTACTTTGCAAGCAGCGAAGCTTGTGAGAAGCTTACAAACTATTCTGTAGGCAGCTTCTTAAAGTAATTTATAAGTAGCTTTACAAGCAATTTTTTGGAAATACCTTGCAAGCAGCTTTTGTTCTTACTAGTATAATAATAGAAAGTTTAATCAGATAATTATGTATTCAACACGAATGAAATAATTTACAAATCTTCTTCCATACTTTTGTATGTGTTACTTTACAGTTTATTTTATATTAACACATTAACAACACAAGATTCTGTTATATAAGAAAAATATTTTGAGGGATTGTTTGATTGGAAAATAAATTATTCAAGACTATAACAACACACAACTATAATACGATAAATAGTAACAATATTATTCGTGTTATAAATAAAATTTTATTTAAGGTAAATATGTCTATAATTTAGAGAGATTTTAGAGATTTTACTTGGTGGCTAAGTCACTCTTTCCCTATAAATAGAAGGGTCTTATTCCATTGTAATTCATCCCAAAATTCAATAAGAATTCTCTCTCTTTCTCTGCAATATTGTTCTTGTTCTTTTATTGTTTCATAATGCGTTATCAGCACGAGACTTTAACCAATTGAGTAGAAGTTTTGGGATTGAGCATAATGATTGTCAAGGGTTCCATGAACTTCCTTCATGATTAAATTCTTGATTTAAGGTAAATATTTTACTTTATTTTTCTGTTTTAAATTCTTGAAATTCTATAATTTGATTTTTAATGCAAGCAAAGATGATAAACTTTGATTAGAACTCTAATAGAGTTTGCAAGAAATTATAACCACCCAAAGTGGTAAAATTTCTATGTCTTGCCATGATCAAATTCATGTATGATTGTGGGCAAAGAAGTAAAAACCCGTCTCATTGAATTCGCTTCATTCTCATTCCCCTTAAGAGAATGTGATAGAAATATGTCATTAGTCTGAAAGAAGACAAATTATTACCATGACGGTATCAATGGATATGGGCGTGACAATAGCTGAAATTATAATCGTCATCATTGTGGTAATGAGAATAATAAGGATTCTCAAAATAATCCTTCACTCTATAAAAGTAATATTTGATATGAGATTTTGTAAAGCACATATAGATGATTATGGTCCGTTCATGATGTGAATGTGACAACATCTAATTTATGAATACATATTCATTCTTGGAAGAATATGAACGTGCTAGTGGTAGTGAATATACCACACTCACCTCTAAAAGGAGGTTTGAGATGATATAAGAAAATAATGTCATTATTATGGCATGAATGGTCATTGGTCACTTACATATTGTACGCCAAAATATTTTGGCAATGTGATTACTAAAGGATAATATTGATGCAAGAAACAAATCTTGCATATAATTTATTCACCATATATTTGCCGACATCAACCTTCAAGAAGCTAGTGCACAAGATTGGGATATGAAGGCTCAAGGATGTGAATCGATGCTCTCATCAGGGGGAGTTAATGCGCGTTGCACTCTATTTTCCTTACAAGGTTTTGTCCCACTGGGTTTTCCTTGCAAAGTTTTTAACGAGGCAACCAAAAGGCGTATTTCTAAACATGTGTACTCTTTTTCCTTTACTAGATTTTTTTTCCATTGGGTTTTATTTTAGTTAAGGTTTTACCGAAGCACATTATCTGTTGGATAGACACTCAAGGGGAGTGTTATAAATAGAATTCTATTTACGGTGAATGTCTATGTTCTAGAGAGATTCTAGAGTTTGTTACTTGGTGGCTAAGTGATCACGTCCAACTATGCCTTATGAAAAGGACTAAGCGGTCGTTGCAAATATAATCCGGTTTACAAGTCCGGAGGCGAATCCCACAGAGAACTAAGGCTTAGCTACATTTGTTCAATATTGCTAAGAAAATAAGCTCGAACAATTCGTAAGTTATAAATATTAAGATTCTTATATCTAATTAACTAAATAATTAAAGTAATAGATTAACAACTAAAGATACTACGGGTTAGAGAAAATATTAAGGAGGTCTAGAGTTATGATTTTCCCAATTGTCGGAATCCTTCCCGCTACGTATTCTATAATTTCGCCTAAGCATTATCTACCGATCGTGAGCGCTCTGACTACCGTAAATCTCTCCTGAGTAATTACGACAATTTACTAGACATACTCTCCCGAGTTACGCTAGCTGGCTTTAATTACAGCTCACTTAGATCGTACACAAGGTTTCGTTATCCCTAATCCCACCTTTAAACCCTTCGTTATTGATCCCTCATATACGTCGGGAGTGATGTTGTTCAACAACTACCTAAATATGCACTCTCTCCCGAGTAATACACACTAAATAGGCACAGTCGATTGAGATCTCTTCAACCAACCACAATCTAAACATAGTTGAACAAGTAGAGAAATCCAACGGCTCAATTATATAAAAACATAACAAACATTTATCCTACAAAAGGTTCAATCAAAACCCTAAATAACAAATTAGCTATTCATAAAAGTATGTAAAAATACAATACTAAAAATCATAACCAACAATGAAAAATAGGAAGAGGAAGGAAAAACTCGTAGAAGAATTTCCCGCCTTGCTCCTATTGTGTCTCTGCCTCCTTAGGTCAAATATGTGTCAAAAGTACGTCCAATATCCTCAAAATACCGTTTTTTATGTATATATACCAAGTAGGGTCAGACCCAAACAATTATACCTTCTCCTACGCGAAAAAAAATATTTTTTCAAGTCTGGAGTAGCGCGGCTGCGCTAAGACCACGCTCCGGCCGCGCACATCGACAAGTATTCTGCCTCAGTCCGTATCAGGTCCGCGGTTGCGATTTCGACAGCGTGTTTCACCCTATTCCATTTGGAGTTTGAAAAAACGTAAATGAAAGTTGTATCCCTTTGAGTTATCTTTCCAACCTTATATTATATTGCCCAAATGGAATTCAGAGCAAAGAGTTATGTCTATTTTACTAGACAATGTACAATATGCCTACTCGAGTCTTCGTTTGTTCTTAACTATCAAATTTGACCCCTGAACACGATCTCGGCTTAATTCCTTGGCTTTTACTCATACTTCAAAGCTCTAAATCACTTGAATTCATTCCATAAACATCTATATAGCTCGGAATTACTCCTACAAGACATAAAACACACAGTTAGTGCAAAACACTAGCGATAAAAGCTCAAACTCAATTAAAGTGCAATAAATTAGAGTGTAATAAGCGACTAAAATACGCAATTATAGCCTATCATCAACACCCCACACTTAAACCATTTCTCGTCCTCGAGTAATCAAACTACACTTTATATAGACACTACCCTTTTTGTTTTTACACAATTCTCCTAACTCACCACACCAAGAATATTTAAAATAGACTAAGCACAAAAGCGTAACATCTTCACCTCAAGATTTGACTCACAAGTACCACGCATTATTCACAACTCACCCACTTACTCTAACATAAAGGTCACTGACATTACCTTTCCTTCATGAACAAGTTCCCTCACACAACAAAAGAGAGTAGTTCCACACAATAAAATTTAAGAACACTTAGGAACTCAAGATAGAAAGAATTCACTCACTCTCAGAAATAAAATTCATATGCCACAAAAGATGCACCATAGGCTTGCTCGTAGTGTACTACTCTACTAATCAAGCTTATTCATTCTAGGATCAAGTAGGACTTTATTTGGTTGTAATGTAGGCTGCCGGACGGGTAGGATACATTTAGATATAAGAGTGACTACACCTCCTTAAGCATTTTAATACATATACTTTAACATTCAAACCCCATACTTGTGTCAAACCAAACTCCGCCTTCACATCAATGTAACTTACCCCATACTTCTTTAAGCACAAGCACAATTACATCAAGAGTCACCACTTATCAAGGAAATTTTCACAACAACACAACTTTTTTTATTCAAGTGGCGCTTACTTTTTCAAAATAGTGCACCTTTCTCCTTATTTTATTAGTTCCACTCAAATGCCAAACCAACCACCCACACTTTAACTTTTACAAGTTCATAAAAATTCAAGTGCTCATGAGAGGTTAGAAGGTTCAAATAAATGATTAATTCAAACAAATGGGTAAGACTTGTAATGTGGTTGCCAAAGAAATAAGATTACAGGCTCAAAGGGGTTAACTACGATGCATAACAATTAGGCGGGTAAAATATACATATTTGGCTCAACAAAGAAACGTCTATATCACTTTCAAGACTGAACATGACTACTATTTCGCTTTGCAAATACACAAGGCAAGTTCTAGACATCAAATGCAATGCACAGAATAACACACAAACCTCACACACACATGACACTTAACTCACTCAAGATTGAATTCATCAAGACACTCTAGTCACAGAAGTTAAGCAAAGTTAAAATCATACAATTTAAGATACTTATACAAGAGTAAAAAACTGAGTCTAAGAGTCACAACCAAAGTAGTCACTCTTCTAAAGGTATAACAAAGTCAAGAGATATTGCTTCAATTCAAAACACAACACAATGACTCCTCTTCCTATAAAAATAAACTAACTACACCCGGTTCAACCAAAACCCTTAAAAAAGAACCACGACACAAAGAAAAACCAAGGGAGAATTGCTACACTACCTAACAAAAGAAAATCTTTTTTTTATTTAGACTTAAATCCCTCAAGAAAATTGTCTATTAGATCCATTGTCGGGAAAAGTCCAATCTTTTCTAAATTATTCAATTAAACTAACACAACTAAAATAGCATAGAAAGTCACCCACAATCTCCTCGCCCCACACTTAAAATTGTGCATTGTCCCCAATGCACACCCATACATACAAGAGGGTAATAGAAACTCCCTAGTAGGCCAAAGGCCGAAGCACTAGCATCTCATGGGGTACTCAGACTTCTCCCAGGTCTGATCCTTCGTGCGGGTACTTCACACTTAGTTCCAACTAATGGTTTGTTGTTGCATCCTTCCAATAGCTTTGCTTTCCATGCTCCTAGAAAAATAAAAAATCAACACTACAAAAATAATACAAAAAAATAAAAGAAAGTAGTAAAGCTGGGTTGCCTCCCAACAAGAGCTTGATTTAACGTCGCGGCACGAACTGAATCACTTTTTGGCTCCACTTTAAACTTATGAATTGGACCCCAAGTTTTGATTCTGCTCTGTGATCATGCTCCTAGGGTGGTAGAACGAATCTGACTGGCCCAATAAAACAATGTAGTATTCTGCACTTCTTGGCCCTTGGATGAGATGTGTATTCCCGACTTTATGGCACGAAGAATTCCAGATAATAGGCATCTTGTTCCTTACTCCTTGACTCCTCAAATGGCTCGGACGAATCTATTTCCATATCATCATCCAAACACAATGTGGAAAAATGCTTGGATTGTGGGCCAATGCGCTCAATTACATAAACATTGAGATTGTCAACATCCTCAACACTAATGACACTAGAGTCAACTAAATATGTATCCTCAATATCCTTGGTTGACTTTAGTATCTCTTCTACGACATCGACATCCTCAAAATCTAGTTCGATTGATTGTTGGTGTTCTACTCTGGCTTTCCCCTCTAGCTCATCCTCGTATTTTTTTAAATCCTCAAGTATAATGGCAATTTCTGCAGCTAATTCATACTCATATTGGCTACTATCCACAATGTCAACTTGTTGCGCTTTACAAGGTTCAATTACTTTATTCGCTTGAGCCTCCAAGTTGTGAATAGTTGGCTCTTGCCTTTGTATCCGCAGTTGTATCTCATCATATTATTCCATAAGGCACTTTAGCATATCCTCGATCTCTTTCAGGTCCTCATACCTGGGTTCTTTGTTCCTATTAACTTCACAAGAAAAAGAAGAACCATCAAAGTAAGGGGTTTGAGGAAGATAAGAAATATAAGCACAACCATGAAAGTGGCCATCTTGACCACCACACATATCACACACATTCCACACATAAGATTGAGTTGGTGCACATAACTCGCTCTCGGAAATATTTTGATAATTTTTCCCTGGGTGGTTTCCTCCACAATATGCATAACGTGGATCAAAAGTAGAATTACCAACATCAAAACTCTCATAATCCCAAGATGCCATGTCTCTTAGATCAAAAATAAAAAAAAACTAGAAATAAATAAATAATCAAATACACGAAAACAAAAATAAAAGTTCAAACTTGCAACCTAGAAATATGTACACCTACATCTACTCCGTTAGTTCCCCAGCAACGGCGTCAAAATTTGATCACACCCAACTATGCCTTATAAAAAGGATTAAGCGGTCGTTGCAAATATAATCCGGTTTACAAGTCCGGAGTCGAATCCCGCAGAGAACTAAGGCTTAGCTACAGATGTTCAATATTACTAAGAAAATAAGCTCGAACAATTCGTAAGTTATAAATATTAAGATTCTTATATCTAATTAACTAAATAATTAAAGTAATAGATTAACAACTAAAGATACTACGGGTTGGAGAAAAGATTAAGGAGGTCTAGAGTTATGATTTTTTCAATTGTCGGTATCCTTCCTGCTACGTCTTCCATAATTTCGTCTAAGTATTCTCTACTGATCATGAGCGCTCTGACTACCGTAAATCTCTCCCGAGTAATTACGACAATTTACTAGACATACTCTCCCGAGTTACGCTAGCTGGCTTTAATTACAGCTCACTTAGATCGCACTCAAGGTTTCGTTATCCCTAATCCCACCTTTAAACCCTTCGTTATTGATCCCTCATATACGTCGGGAGTGATGTTGTTCAACAACTACCTAAATATGCACTCTCTCCCGAGTAATACACACTAAATAGGCACAGTCGATTGAGAGCTCTTCAACCAACCACAATCTAAATGTAGTTGAACAAGTAGAGAAATCCAACGACTCAATTATATAAAAACATAACAAGAATTTATCCTACAAAAGGTTCAATCAAAACCCTAAATAACAAATTAGCTATTCATAAAAGTATGTAAAAATACAATACTAAAAGTCATAACCAACAATGAAAAATAGGAAGAGGAAGGAAAAACTCGTAGAAGAATTCCCCGCCTTGCTCCTATTGTGTCTCTGCCTCCTTAGGTCGAATATGTGTCAAAAATATGTCCAATCTCCTCAAAATACCATTTTTCCATGTATATATACCAATTAGGGTCGGGCCCAAACAATTATACCTTCTCATATGCGAAAAAGAACAGTTTTTCAGGTCTGGAGTAGCGCGGCCGCGCTAAGACCATGCTTCGGCCGCGCACATCGACAAGGATTCTGCCCCAACCCACGTCAGGTCCGCAGTCTCAGTTTTGACCGCATTTTCACCCTGTTCCGTTTGGAATATGGGAAAACGTAAAACATGAAAGTTGTAGACCTTTTAGTTATATTTCCAACCATATATTACATAGCCCAAATGGAGTTCAGAGTAAAGAGTTATGTCTATTTTAATAGACAGTGCGCAATATGCTTACTCGAGTCTTCGTTTGTTCTTAACTATCAAATTTGACCCCTGAACACGATACCGACTTAATTCCTTGGGCTTTTACTCAGAATTCAAAGCTTCAAATCACTTGAATTCATTCCATAACATCTATATAGCTCGGAATCACTCCTACAAGGCATAAAATACACAGTTAGTGCAAAACACTAGCGATTAAAGCTCAAACTCAATTAAAGTGCAGTAAATTAGAGTGTAATAAGCGATTAAAATACGCAATTATAGCCTATCATCACTAAGTCATTATTTTCCTATAAATAGAGAGGTCTTAGCCCATTATAAATCATCCCAAAATTGAATAAGAATTTTCTCTTTCTCTGCAATATTGTTCTTGTTCTTTTATTGTTCCGTAACAATTCGGTGAATGTTGTTTAGTTCGTTGAGTTAAAAATATGATGTATAAGGCAAATATAATGTAAACTATATATTCGATATAAACTAAATAATTTGAAATAAATATTGTTTTTAATTTTAAGTTTGTCTTGCTTAAAAAAACTTTGTTCCTAATCTTCTTTAGCACCATACGAACGCAAGGGTTTGAAATGAGTACTGAGCGAAACAAAAGAGTAGAATAGCTAGAGCTCTGAACAAGGAATTAATGGGTAAAAAGGAGAGAGCGCAAGAGAGAAGAGAAAAGCGACGACAGGAAGTATCTCTTCTCCGTACCATTCCTTATTCTGATCACCAAAGGTCTGATTTTTATTTTTATTTTTAAGTTTCCACAAATTTCACCTCTTTAAGTTTATTATAATAAAGGCAGTCTCCATTTCTCTGTAATTGGACTCTATAATGCAATTTTGCATTTTGTCGGTGTTTAAATGTTAAGTGCTCAAAAGAGCCTATTTTGCCCTGTAGTTTTAGCCTAAGATTTAGCGAAAAATCATGATGGTAGGTGTACCTTATTTAGATTTAAAAAAACATAAACATTATGAAGAGGAAACAATGTGTAAATGATGGAGCAGACTCTAGCATTTTCATTTTTAGCATCTTATAGTCAGCTTCTCGTAGAAATGCAGGGTAAGCATACAATAATAGACCCTTTTGGTCCGGCCCTTCACTTGACCTCGCTCATATCGGGGGCTTAGTGCACCGGGCTGCCCTTTTATGCTTTTTGGAGATGGTTATATTTGATGGCACTGGATACTTGCTCCGAATCATAAAACTGCAGATGCTGAAGCACTTTAACTTCCAATATACACTTCTTTTCCCTCCGTCTCGAAAAAAAATGAAGCTATTTCTTTTTTAGTCAGTTTCAATAGGAATGACCCTTTCTAAATTTCAAATAATTTAAGTTCAAAATTCCCCTTTTACCCTGAATGAGATGATTTATAGTCACACAAATATCTATAAATTGTTTTAGACCATAAGTTTCAAAAGTCTTTTTTTCTCTTAAAATTCGTGCCCAGTCAAATAGGTTCAAACACATTGAGACGAAGGGAGTAGTAACTAGTCTACATGTAATGTGCTTTATTCGGTAGATTGTTCGAACTTTGAAGGGAGATGTGTTTCCATGAGCTCTAACTTTAGGAAAGCTTTTCCATATCGACGTGCATCGGTACATACAAAAATAAGTTAAGATGACAAACTCAAAGCAGCGGATTGTAGCATATAGTTGGCAAGTATCGTGACAAATGTTATAGGTGATGATTGTTCGTGTGTTCTTAGCTTTGCACTGCAAATGATGCAGTTTTGGAAGCTAAAGTTAATGTATATTTTTGCTACCAGGAGATTAGAACTGTAAAAGATGTAAGGCATTTTAAGAACCGCATCCGAAGAATAGAAACCTAAACCTGCTAGGCCTGGTGCATTTATTCTGCATTTTTTCTCTAGCATTTTTAGATGGGAAACAATGAAACCGTTTATCAGCTTAATGACATATTCAGAAAAGAACTATGGAGATAATTTGAATTAGTGTACAGTTGGTTTTCTTCCATTCTCTACAATCTGGCTTTATACTTCATCTATTCAACAGATTAATAGACTTACTATAATCATAACATAAACCGACTGTATCACAACAACAACATACCCAGTGTAATCCCACAAGCGGGGTCTAGGGAGGGTAATGTGTACACAGATTTTATCCCTACCTTGTGAAGGTAGAGAGGCGAGGCTTTTTCCGATAGACCCCCGGCTCAAGGAAAGCTATAAAGTATAAACTGACTGTATCACGGGAAAATAATCAGTTCTTTGATTCACCTTCCAAACAGCCTTGGTCATGAACTAAGATGATGCTCCATGCCGTTTTGATAATCTTTGGCTAGTAGTCCTATTAGTTATGGGAAGATCTAGATAATCACTATTTCAACTGCATAACCGTCGGATTGGAATATGGTTCATCCAGCAAAATTGGTTTACTTTAGGATGTTGATTCTGAGTATTACACTTATAGACAGTTGATAATTTTCAGATGGTGGTCTACTGACACTATTGCTGTCGTGACTGGTGCAAATAGAGGAATTGGATTTGAAATTGCTCACCAATTGGCATCACATGGCCTAACGGTAGTTCTTACATCGCGAGAGACTCGTGTTGGTGAAGAAGCAGCGGAAGTCATGCAAGGAGGAGGTTTGAATGTGATATTTCATCAATTGGATATTGTGGACCCAACATCAATTCAAATATTTTCTGATTGGATAAAGGAAAAATATGGCGGTTTAGATATACTGGTACTCCATCTACTTTATTTTCTCATTATAGGCTAGCACTGGTAGTGGTCCATATGCAACCATATTGGTTTTCACTATATTTGGCAAATATGGCCCTTTCGGCTAATGATATGGAAGTGTGTAGATCAATAATGCAGGAGTCAATTTCAATTTCGGAACAGATAATTCAGTGGAATTTGCAGAAACGGTTATCCGGACCAACTACGTTGGCACCAAAAGTATGATTAAAGCTATGATTCCATTAATGAGGCCTTCTCCTTTTGGTGCTCGTATTGTTAATGTGACGTCACGATTGGGAAGACTTAATGGCAGACGGAATGTAAGCGCCTTAGTGTTCCTTTTCACTGTTATTATTCTTCTCACTCTATTTGTCCTTTTTCATCTTGCTTGCTCTTTTTACAATTCTTCAAGGTTCCCAAAGTGGAATCTGTTACTTCAGGGTGATTTTTCATCATGGTTCCTCTGCTGACATGACAGCTAAGAGTGCAGAAAATATTGTACAGCTAGAGAGATATGTTGTGAGTTACGGGTTTTCTCTTTGTAGAAAAACCAGTATCTTCTGTTTTCAAATACTAATCATATTCCATCTCAGCAAAATGAAATTGTTATCTATGAGTTTCATATACACTTATTTAAAGGGGGGGGGGGGGGGGAC
>ML279200.1:65024-94923 GCA_005239495.1 Nicotiana undulata | reverse complement strand
GGGGGTCATTAGAGGACTCCTTTTCATTTGTTCACTCCGAAATCAAGTTTGCTTAGTACTTCGCCCTGATAGGAATGCTTCTTAGGAGATTTTTGAAATTCGTCAAAAGCAATAACTACTAAGGTCTCTGATATGCAAAAAGCTTTATCTTCTTTACATCTCTAAATGATTTGCTTTTGCTCGATACCCACCAGAGAATTGCAAATGTCAGCTTGAGACAACAACTGGAGGATGTAGATTCCTTATCGGAGGAACTGATTGATAGTACCATGAACACATTTTTGCAACAAGTAAAAGATGGGACTTGGGTATCTGGGGGATGGCCGCAAGTGTACACCGACTACTCATTGTCAAAGCTTGCTGCTAATGCTTACACCAGACTAATGGCGAAAATACTTTCAGACAGGCCAGACGGTCATAAGATATATATGAATTGCTATTGCCCAGGTTGGGTGAAGACGGCCATGACCGCATGGGCTGGGCATACGTCTCCAGTAGACGCTGCTGATACTGCAGTCTGGCTTGCTCTTCTCCCTGACCAGTTCGTGAGTGGTAAGTTTTTTGCTGAAAGACGTGAGATAAACTTCTAAAAGTGGCGGTTGAGGACTAATTCCAGAATCAGCTCACTTTCTTTTGCTTTGGAACAAGAATGTGATCGAGTACAGATTGAAGCAAGAATACTACTTCATGGTAATTATGTTACAATCTGCCTTTGCTTACTGCCCAACTGTCTACTGAAAATTGATATTGCTTATGGAGAACTATAGCTATCGGTATAAATCGTTAAGATTGAAATATTCTTTAGTCTGCAAAGTGACAAAAGAAACATGCAAATTTTGTAGAGGTCTTAGCTAGCAAATGAAGGGAAATGGATGAAGCAACTATGTGTTGGTCCAACTACAACTTCTGTTGATTATTCTGAGGAATTCAACTTTATTTTGTTTCTATCATATGAAGGAATTATGATGTGATCATTTTGACTCAAATGATGGGATCCTTGTGGTATTGAGATTTTGAGATATTGTTGAATTCGTATTTTATCTTCAATGATAATTTGGAATTGCTTGTAACCATTTCAAAGAACTTTACATATTTGTAAATTATAAACTGAGCTGGAAGAAAAAAAAAAAACTTTTTTCCACTTGGGTTCCTACGAGACCTGGTTTGGTATCATGTTCATCTTACTATTTGTTTTCTTTCTGTCCCACGAACCAAAAACTTAAAATTTGGAAAGTAGCATAATCTTGTATCATGATTTATGTTTTAAATGTGAAGTGATATTTATAATATTTTTGTGTAGCTTATTAACTAATTTATAATCTCTCAACATCAACTCATTCCAAATCCACCCAATTTCAATCTCACTACTTTTGGAAGACTATAGTTAGTTAAAATAAAAGCAGACTCTCGACTTTATTACCTTATCAAAAACCTAATCAGCCAACCGTAATATGGGAGTAGTACCTGCTCTGTTTCAGTTTATGTGAACCTATTTCCTTTTTGGTCCGTTAAAAAAAAAGACTTTTTTTAAATTTGGTAACAATTTAGCTTACTATTCTATCCTTAATGAGAAGCTTTTATAACCACACAAATACTCTGGCCCGTTTTTGACTTGTTTAGGACCACAAATTTTAAAAGTCTTCATTTTTTCTTAAATTTCGTGCCCAATCAAACAGGTTCACATAAATTGGAACGGAGGGAGTACTTTTTTTCTATTCTTGTTGGGTAAATTGATATTTCTGGACTTCATAGAAAATCACTAAATTGTAGTTCCAGTTTATGTGAACCTATTTCCTTTTTGGTTCATTCCAAAATGAATAACATCTTTCTAAATTTGGAAACAATTTAGTAAACTTCCAATTCTATCCTTAATGAGAAACTTTTATAACCACGCAAATACTATGGACCCTTTCCGACTTGTTTAGGACTACAAATTCTAAAAATATTCATTATTTCTTAAACTCGGTATCCAGTCAAACAGATTCATGTTGCAGCTTAGTTTTTGAAGTAAAGGCAGAGAATGAGGCTGAAATCTATCAGCGAATAATAGAATTGGATACTTTGACTTTATCTAATAATTATCGGAATTAACCCAAAAACTCATTCGATCCAAAAAGGTGTCTTTGCCATGTCCTTAACTTTCCTTTGACACCTACCTAATTGTTTAAACTAAAAATAGCTATAGCTAAAGATGTAAATATGTGTAATTCATATATTATATATGTATAACTGCAAATAATCAGCATGTACCGATTAGAAAAGTAAACAGTAAATCTGACCGACTATTTATGTTAAAATTCAGTTGAGAAGTGAAGCATGATAAAGTGACATGGACCTTATCTACTTCGCAGTTTAAGTTCCACATGTTTGCTTCTGAGTTTTTATTTATTCATTTGCTTACTTTTTATCTGAAGAAAACCAAAAACACAACAAGAACAAATGTTCCCTCCAATCAAATTCATCTACCTTGTCACTGTATACACTCTCTTGATTCCTTCAATTGAGGTTGAATCGGTGTCAACAGACCCAATTCCAGAGCCATGGCCTCACCAATTCCACGCCATTACAATCATGAACTACACTCAAGGTCTTAGGAAAGTGGATCTTTGGTACGACTGGCCAAACAAAAGGTACATGCATATAAACCAATACCAATTGGGAAAGACTTTGTATGATGTTGAATGGCAAAATGGTACTTCCTTTTATTTCACTTTGGATTCTACTCAGGAGTGTACTGTTAGGCATTTTCCAGTGGGAATTCTTAGACCTAATTGGCTTCAAGGTTCAAATTATGTAGGACAAATGTACAAGGATGGATTCCTTTGTAATGTTTGGGACAAGGTTGGTTTCTTACGGTATTACGAGGATGCTGTTACCAAGATTCCTGTTTATTGGCATTTTTATGATGGTATGCAAACATTTTTTAAACGTCTTTTAATTTGTTCTATTATGTAGACCATCTATTTTAGGGAAGAATTGTTTTTTTATGCTTGAAACTTTGGGTTATAAAAATTACTTGTATGATAGAAAGGACTGTTCTTTTCGATAGTGAAATTAATTGAGTGAAATTCACTATTATATGCATAAATTAACTATTCCTAATGAGATGAACTTCAATTTCTGACACATTTAAGGTAGTGAGGTTTTTAAAGTTTTGCTACTGTAATTTTGCCATTTGGTAAAGGATAGTCCGGTGCATTAAGTATCATGGATTCATACTTGGTCTCGGAAAGGGTTAGTTACACTAGGGGAAGAAGCAGGATTTTTACTAAAAGGGATTCAAAAAATTTTAAAAGTAAACACGCGAAGAAGCTGAGGGGATTCAACATCTAATATTTGTAATTTTCGAACGTAGGGGGTTCGGTGGATATGTTTACAAGTGAGATAATTGTCTTTTCAACATAACTGCATCTCTTTTTGGGAGATGGTTGAGTCTCCCTGTTTTTTGTTCCATTCTCCAGTCTCTGAACTTATAAAATCTTGTTTCGGTAGTGGACCAATTCGTTAACATACCGTCAAGCTATTTTTTATTAACATAATGACACCGGGCCCTTATTGCAGCCCACTCTACTGAAATTTATTTTTGGTACCAACAATTAAGAATTGTTTTCCCCTACTTGCTGAGTCAAAAACTAATTCACAAGCTTCTGACAAAAAACTAGTAGTTCTAGTAAGATTTGGTGAACCCCCTTTCACCCACCTAGTTTCGCCCCTGGGCCACACTAGTAGGGGTATGATGTAGACAACATATCTTAATGGAACCTCCTTCCACCCACCTAGTTTCGCCTATGGGCCACACTAGTAGGGGTATGATGTAAACAACATATCCTAATAAAAGAATTAGTCACTGCTTCTATAGTTCGAATTGGAAAAAAATCAAATATTCATGTAAGAGACGTAATGTAGCCGTTTCTCTTTTGTTCTTTTTCCTTTATGATGAAGTTTAATTATTGCTTGAAATATGCGAAACAATGCAGGTTTGGTTGAACATATAATGACATTTGAGGTGGGGAAAGTGCTGGAGGATTCAAAGTGGCAAGCCCCTGCTTACTGCTTCAAGGAGGTCGAGAAAGAAAGTATATCTTTGCTAGAAAACTTGGCTACCTCTCACTTCCGAGATGTCGTGAATGGGGGAGGTAGCAGAGAATTGACCTGTTAGTCGAGTGATCCTATGATAGACATTGTTTACCATGTTATGTTGCTTCAGAGTCGGAAGGTGGAACCAAGATTTCTTGGTAGTGTTATTGTGTATACAAAGTATATATATATACCATCACTTTAATTTATATCTTGGTGACAATTTGTTTCTGCGCCGAAGGTCTATCGGAAACAATCTCTCTGCCTTCTTAAAGGTAAGGGTAAGTACTGCGTACACTCTACCCTCCCCAGACCCTACTTGTGAGACTATGCTGAGTATGTTTTTGTTGTTATTGTTGTTGTGACAATTTGTATAAACTTAGTATAAACAAGAACAAAATACAACATTACATGTTAAAGAGGAGTCTTTAAATATTCGAGCGTTAACGTTGATCTTACATTTAGGGGTGGCATGTTTATCGAATTAGGAAAATAATCCCGGAATAAGATTCATCAATATTTTTTACTGCAATTTGTTTGTTTTTCTGTATCTTGTATAAGTTTTACTAGTAGAATTTTCTTCCGCAAATCCGATTTATTCTATGCCGAATCGAACATGAGTTAACTTATACGGTGTTGGCTTTCAGAGATAAAAATGTTAACATTTATATTATGCACCATATATGTTTGGCCTAAGTGAAGTTTGTTTTGATGTTTGACAAAAAAACTCAAGCATGAACCAGGTCCACACGTAATGTACACAGACACAAGAAGATTCAAGCACAAGCCATGCATGTGAAGGAGATAAGCTGAAGTGATTATATATGATTTCTCCTGAACGAAAAGGTTGTATACGTGATAAGGAGAAAGACTCCTTACTCGAAAAGAACTCTATCCTAGATAAGGGAGGAGTTAGAAGTTGAAGATAACTAGAGCTCTTCCACCAAGGAAGAGTAAAGCATTAGACTTCTAGTTATTTCCTATTATATTAACTCCATATATTGCAGGATGTTCTTATTTTATAGGTATGCAAAAACGCTGAAGTTAAACGTGAGTTGAGAGCAAAATAGCAAGGCATTTTGCAAGCAATTCCTGTGTGATTCAAGTGTGCGAACCTGAAACTACATGAACTAGATAGAATAACCAGTTCCAAGTGTTTGCCTTTTATTCTAGTTTCATTAAGGTGTAGCTTTTGAGTTGTACCTTTCAGCTTTATCTAGAAGACATTGTACTAGGTACTCTGAGTGTTGTATTCAAGTTAGAATCAATTTAAAGTTGTCGCAATAGCTAGAGGTTGGTTGCCACAAAGGGTCAGAGGTAATCCTTAGGTTTACAAAGAGTTTTGTAAATGTAGTTTTTGGCTTAGTGATTTAGTGAAGTGTTGGGAAAAATCCTATTGGATAATAGGTCATGGTTTTTTCACCTTTTGAGCTAGGTATTTTTCACGTAAAAAATACTTGTGTTTTTTACTTCCCGCATTTATTATTCCGCAACAGTAATATAAGGAACACATAGAAGAATCGGGTCCTTCAATAATCTGTGCACGCGAAAAATTGGACGCCACACAAATCACTCCCTTCTTGTGTGGTACTGAAGTACAAAACATCAATTGGTATCAGAGTAGGTTATCCTTGACGAAGCTAACACCTTAGGAGAAGATCAGGATAAGTGCACCACCTGAAAACTGGAAATTACAATTCATTGTTAGGCCACCACTCTTTAATGGCCATTACTACTCTAGGTGGAAGAACAGAATGAGAGATCACATTCAAGGAGAGGACTATGAGCTATGGGAAATTGTCACTGAATTTCCACTGGCTACAACAACAACAACAACAACATACTCAATAAATTTCACAAGTGGAGTCTGGGGAGGATAGTGTGTACGCAGACCTTACCCTTACCTGGAGAGGTAGAGAGACTATTTCTAATAGACCCGCGGCTCAAGACAAGGTGAAAAGAGAGAAAGGAAGAAGACAGAGAAGAAAGATGAAGAAGAAAGCAAAAAAATAGAGGGAAGAAGGATGATAAGAAAAAGGGGGGGGGATATACAACTATAGTAACAACAACAACAACAACAACAACAACAACAACAACAATGAAACCAGTAACAGAAAATAGCATCAAACAATAGCAGACTGGAACATACGATATACAGAGCGAACGTAAGGGAGATACTAATACTACTAAAAATAACGAAGAACTCTCGACTACCTACTATCCAACTACCCTAATCTTCGACCTCCACACCTTTCTATCCCGGATCATGTCCTTGGTGAGCTGAAGTAGCGTCATATCTTGCCTAATCACCTCTCCCCAATACTTCTTCAGCCTTCCTCTACCCCTTCTCAGACCCACCACGGCCAACCTCTCACACCTCTTAACAGGAGCATCCGTACTCCCCCTCTGTACGTGCCCGAACCATCTCAGCCTCAACTCCCTCATCTTGTCCTCCACGGGGGACACTCCTACTTTGTCCCGAATAACTTTGTTCCTAATGTTATCTCTCCTGGTATGCCCACACATCCATCTCAACATCCTTATTTCTGCTACTTTCATCCTCTGAATATGGGAGTTCTTGACAGGCCAACACTCAGCCCCATACAACATAGTAGGTCTAACCACCACTCTGTAGAACTTACCCTTAAGTCTTGGTGTCACTTTCTTATCACACAAAACACCAGATGCGAGCCTCCCTTTCATCCACTCGACACCGATACGGTGAGGGACCTCATCATCAATCTCCGCGTTACCCTAGATTATAGACCCGAAATACTTGAAACTACCCCTCCTTGGGATGACTTGGGTATCAAGCTTCACATCCACATCCGCTTCATGAGTCTCGTCACTGAACTTACACTCCAAGTATTTCATTTTGGTCCTTCTCAACTTGAAACCCTTATACTCTAGGGTCTACTTCCATACCTCCAGCCTCACATTGATAGTCCACTGGCTACATTGAAGAAAAATGTTGAAGGAGTAGATGTGCCAAAGACAAGAGTGGATTGCACAGATGGGGATTTGAAGAAGTGGAAGAAGAATGCTAAAGCCAAGAAATGTCTTGTTTGTGGACTTGGTCTAGATGAGTACAACAGAATTCTAGGTTGTGCCACTGCTAAGCAAATTTGGGACACACTACAGGTGGATCATGAAGGAACTACTCAAGTGAAGAGATCTAGAGAACTCTACTGTACTCATAGTATGAGTAATTTTCTATGAAGGATGGAGAAACCATTCAAGAGATGTACACAAGGTTCACTACACTGACAAATGAACTAAAATCTCTTGGAAGGATTTTTCCTCAAGAAGAGAGGGCTGAGAAGATACTTACTAGGATCTTGCCAATCACTTGGGAAAGCAAGATCACTGCCATCCAGGAATCAAAGAACATTACCACTCTCCACTAGATGAATTGATTTAAATCTCACTACCTATGAACTTAGGAGACAAACTATGAAGATGGATATACCTAAGAAGGAAAGGAGTTTGACACTCAGAATCACTGAAGGTTCTGATCTGGAAGATGATGAAATGGCTATGATCACCAAAGAATTCAAGAAGTACTTGAGGAGAGGAAAGGGTTCTTCAAGAAATGGAAGAAGCTCCTGAGAGCAAACCAATGATGGTTGATACAAGTGTGGAAAGCCAGATCATCACATAAAAACTGTCCTTTATGAGAAATTGAATAAGAAAGAAAGATCTGAACGAAGTAGCAGAAGAAGGAACATGTCCAACCCAAAAAAAGAAACAACAAAGGATCAACCAAGGCTCTGGTCGCTGCTTGGGAGAAAGCTTAGATGATGATGATGACGATGAGGAGGAGGATGAACGAGCACTTATGGCCATTGGAGAATCTGATGAAGAAGCTGAGATAAGTGTCTTTCATCTCAAAGACAAGATTAAATTTTTGGTAAAGAAAGGTTATCTAAGTTTCTACTAGAGCTAATTGATGAATCTGAGGATGTAAATAACGAAAAGGAATAGTTGTCTAAAGAATGTGTGATTTTGAAGGCTAAGTGCAAAAACCTGGAACTTAGGGCTAGTGAAACTGTAAGTGAAAATACTGTGTTGAAGAACCAGGTTCATGCACTTGACACAACTTTCCTAGAGCTTAGATTTGGAAATCTAAAATTGAAACTAGGAACAGGAAAAATGATAGTTGATCACACACAACTCACTTTAGAAGAAAATGTAGGAAAAATAAAAGATGAATTGTACAAGAGAGATGAACAAGTAATAATTCTAAAGGAGGATCTAAGAAAGTTCAAGCATGATCTAGACAGAAGAGGACTTGCCTTTGGGAACTCTGCACCTAAGTGGTATCCAAAAGCAAGTATCTTACACTTCCTGAGAACAAGATTTGCACATACTGTGATAACACTGGTCACTATAAAAATGAATGCACTGTAAAAGAAAAGGCAAGTCAATAGAACAAAGATTTTGTTCAAGGGAAAAATAGGCTGCCAAGTTGGGCTACAAAGAATTTGATTCACCCTTTTGTCTATAGAAAGGGACCCAAACTAGTTTAGGTTCTTAAGACTGACCCCTGATTTCCTTTTGCAGGTACAACTGAAGAGGAGTAGCCAAGTATGATACCTGGATAGCGGCTGCTCATCAAAGCATATGACAGGAAGCAAGAACCAATTTGTTTCACTTGAGGACCTTAAATGAGGTAATGTCTCCTTTGAAAATGGGAAGAAATGTGAGATCAATGGGGTTGGAAAGGTAGGTACGACTGATTTTCACTCTATTGAGAATGTCTACTTGATAGATGGACTGAAGTATAGTCTAATAAGTGTATCACAATTGTGTGATAGAGGTGACATGGTAGCATTCACCTCTACAAAATGCTTTGTGATTAATCTTACCACTAACAAGATAGTTCTGCAGGAAAAAAGAGTGTACAACATATATGTTGTGGATCTGTCCACACTTACAGATAATGAACTCACTCTCTTAAGTGTGTTGTATAATGATCCCCTCATTTGGCACAAAAGACTTGGACATGCCAGTCTAAGACAACTCAAAAAACTAGTCTCCATTGACTTGGTGATACAACTGCCTAACATTAAGTTCAAGGAAGATAAAGTTTGTGAGGATTGTGCAAGGGGGAAGCAAGTAAGATCCTCTTTCAAAAGCAAAAAAATGGTAAGCACTACCAGGACGATGGAATTGGTCCATATGTATCTTTGTGGTCCAATAAGAACATTGAGCAGTGTTGGTAAGAGATATATTATGGTGTTTGTTGATGATTACTCTAGGTTTACTTGAACATTATTTTTAACATCTAAAAATGAAACATTTGACATGTTCACTTCTTTTGTTAGAAAAACTCAGAAATAACTAGGTAATCAAATTGCATCAATTTGGTCTGATCATGAGTACTTGAATTTGAGAATGCTAAATTTGCTGATGTGATGAGCATAGCGTAAATCATAATCTTTTTGCTCCTCGGATTCCACAAGTAATTGAGTAGTTGAAAGAAATAATAGGACATTGGAAGAAATGGCTAGGACTATGCTTCTTTCTAGTAAACATCCCCATAGTTTATAGGCAGAAGTTGTGAGCACTGCAGCTAAATCATAAATTGGTGCATGACTAGACCTCTTATTGGGAAGACTCCCTATGAGTTGCTAAAAGGGAGAAAACCAAATATATCCCGTCTTAGGGCATTTGGATACAAGTGCTTTGTGCACAATAATGGTAAAGATTCCCTTGGTAAGTTTGATCCCAGAAGTGATGAGGGAGTATTCTTGGGATATTCTTCTACCGAGGAAGAGTAAAGCATTAGATTTATAGTTATTTCCTATTATACTAACTCTGTATATTGTAGGATGTTTTCATTTTACAGGTATTCACAAATGTTGAAGTTAAATGTGGGTTAAGAACAAAATAACTAGGCATTTTGCAAGCAATTCCTGTGTGACAAGTGTGCGAACATGAAGCTACATAAACCAAATAGAAGAACCAGTTCCAAGTGTCTGTCATTTATTCTAGTTTCATTATAGTAGGACTTTTGATTTGTACCTTTTAGCTTTATACAGAAGCAATTATACTCGGTACTTTGAGTGTTATATTCAAGTTAGAGTTAACTTGAAGTTTTCGCAACACCTAGAGGTTGATTGCCACAAACGGTTAGAGGTAATCCTTAGGTTTACAAAATGTTTTGTGAATTCTATTTTTGGATCAGTGATTTAGTGAAGTGTTGAGAAAATCCTACCAGGTGTTTTCCATATAAAAAATACTTGTGTTATTTGTTTTCCGCATTTATTATTCCGCAACTGTAATATAAGGAACACATAGAAGAACCAGGTCCTTTTATAATCTTTACGCGCGAAAAATTGGACACCACACAAATCACCCTCCTCTTGTGTGGTATTGATGTACAAAAGATCTATATAGAAATAGAACTTGTATACCATATATCCTATTTTAATATAATAAAACAAGCATTTACCACAAAAATAATTTACACTAAAAATAATCCAAAAATTACAATTTTAAAATTATAATCTCTATATCGTATAATTTTTTTCATGAATGAAGTGATCGCTAATAACAACAACAATAGTCATGTCATTTGTTGAAAATAAAATGATGGTGCATAAATCATGGAAATCAAAGGATTGCAAAATATTTTTTTACATATAGTTTGGTGGGCTAGATCACACTCTTGTTGAAATGTTGGTAACATGTTCATTCCTTATTACAATAGTCGTAACAAATCAATGTGTTTACCCTTAAATTGGATAACCATTAAATTTGTACGCAGTTTTAAGGACATGTAGATTGATTCAATACTAGATGTAATGTTATTTAAACGAGTTAAAGACAAAATTATTGATAAAAACAGTTATAATGTTACGGCGTAGCCCGAACCTAGGTTGAACAGTAGTTTCGCCCTCGGTCGGACCCTTGGTTCAAACCCAAATCAGATGAAGAACAAACAATTAAATAAGAACTTTTGCAATAGATAGAAAACAGAAAAATAAATTTGCATCGCCTTGATTTGTGTGTTACAACGTGTCCCTAAAGAGAAAAAACCTCCCCATTATATAGTAGGAGAGTTTCATCCCTAGTGCAAGTCTAAAAATGATAAAAATCTTCCTTTATCGTTAATTACTGATCCGTAACCGAGATTTTAATCGTTCCGGGTTCGGAGAGTGTTGCTTTTTTACGCCCGGTGATGAACACATAGTTCTTCTTTCGTGGGTCTTGATGCGAAAGGTTTCCAGCCTCGATTTTAGTCTTGTGCGTCCATGCCATTCTTTCATTTTCTTCACCGGGAAATCGGGATATGCTCTATCCTCGATTTTACCCGTATATAGATAGTCGCCTCATTTTCTGGAGTGTATGTTTGCCGGAACGATGGGAAATGATAGATGAACCCCGATTTCTTCCCTTGAATGTTATAACTGAAATGACGGGTAAATCGAAACGTCCCATTAGTCGCGTTGTTCTAACTTCGGACAAACAAGCTTTGTGAATTCAAACAAGTAGCAAATAGGCAGTCAAAGCATACACACGTAGACATATAGTGGTTTGAAAAGATTCATAGTCTAAGCACACATATGTAGTGAAGTTTTAAAAGATTTATGGTCTAAGCACATATATTTAAAGGATAGGGGAGTCTTAAGTTATTTATTCTATAGGATCACATCAATGCAATTCCCGGTAATCACTCCTCAGTGAGGGGCTACACGTGGCATTAGCGCACCGGTCATCATATCCATATCTACCTATTACCCCACCCCTTAGCGATTATTAAGCGAGTTTATTTAACGGGCTCTACGCGTGATGTTACCCGTCCCTTTCTTATGGTCCTGGAGGAATTTAGGACCTCTAGATATAGGTAGTTCTAGATAGACCCCTAAGGTTCTAAAAAGGGTAAAATTCCAAGCGTCAATCAAGAACAAATAGGACTGATCAGACAAACGCAGGAAAGCAATTACGAGGCTCAGATTTACCTCCACAAGTAATGCACATATTCAGCACGTCTCAAACACAAACAAGATCAGTTTATTAGACAGGATCCTAAGACATGATAGCTAAGTGGATCAATGCACAGAAATATGCAGCTTTATTTCATAAACTCAGAAGCAGGGCCCTAATCAGTTTGCCTACTGATTTTAAGCGTTTAAGCAGTAAACACAATCAAGCAGTTTTCGAGTTTTAAAGAGATTGATTACCTAAGGCTTGCCTAGGCGTGAGATTGTGCATAACAACTACCAGAATTATTAAACAGTTCAGAGGGGTGTAAATCCGAGAATGCAAAGATTGTTACCAATTTTATTAATGACAAGCAATTAGATGCGACACTGTTTTTACATCTTTCATGAGTCAATAGTTAAACTAGGCGTTTTAAAATAAGGTCTTAGAGCATGATATCTAATATGCAGGTGACAGAATTGTTAAGACAGAATTCCTAAAGGCATGATTTCTAAATGTGCACAAGAATTACAGATTTGTTAAGCATGATTTCTGAATGCACGTGTAGCAACAGTTTACATTGGTTATCCTAAGAGCAGGATCTCTAAGTGGCAGGCATAAGCATGGATTAAGGACATGTTGTACGTTAAAGCAGTAAACATGAAAGCTCTAAAGACATGATACCTAATGCATGTTTGGCATGGTTTGAATGAACATGTTGGTCCTAAACATGGATTCTAATGCAGATATAAGGAATGTAAAAAGCCTACGACATGATTTCTTACCCAGTGACATTGATAAAAATATATAGCTACCCTTCCCATTTCACTAGCCATCCCCAATATCTGTTTACAAATAATTATTACAGACCAGCTGAATAAATTACATAAATAGATAAAGGAAAAGAAGAAGTTAAACTATAGGGAGCCTGAAGCATGCCCAAATGTACCAGATGTTCATACCCTCAATTGTCAAAGTTTCATAGCCTTTCTCATGTCCGGGTGTGTCAGAGTTCCCTAAGGACCTCAAGGATCCCGGGTAGTGCTCACACCCAGATTTCATAACCAGAACTGAGTAAGTGCAATGTGGAAGAGACAACCCCAGTGCATCAGAGTTCAGAGGGATCTCACGGGGATCCCAAAGCAGTCACACACTAGAGGGGCAGAACTTAAAGACCTAAGAGTAGAGTGAGAGTGCTTGACATAGTTTTGAAAAGGTTTGATAAGAAAACAATATTGAAATAGACTTAGCTGAGATAGAGAAGTTTTACAGCATAGGAGTTGTTTAAGTAGTAAAAAAATAGTTTGAACAAGAACAATGTAATCAAACAAACAACAGATAAACCATACAACAATCAGATTCAAAATTGCTTAACAAACTTTCACACAGGGAAGCTGGGAACTGGGGACACATAGGGCATGTGCAGTGAACACATAACAGGCAGAAGCACAAACGTTTTAAGGGATAGCAGACAATAGGGTAGGAATTTCAGCATTGCTAATGGTTGCATATGATCAGAATTGCTTAGGGGGCTTATGGGATTGGGAATAAATAATGGTGTAAACATAGTATAGGATTATGGACCTTAGAGCAAGCAATAGAAGACACAGTGGTATCAAACAGAATTGAGCATATAATCAGAATATGTCAGAATAACAAATTGTTTACAAAACAGGTTTGTACCAGATCAGGTTAAACATGGAATTAGGGGGATGTATAGGATTGGGAGGTAACTGAATAATAAACAGTTAGGACATAGAAGTACTAAGCATGATCGAGTAGGATTGAGCATGGTATCAAACAACTTAAGGCAATAATTGTTCTGCACAACAGGTGCATACCAGAACTAAGCAACACATAGGCAAACCTTTAAAGATAGATTAGAGTCACATTGAGGCAGACATCATAGGAAGTGAACATGTTCATAAATAGGCTGACGCTAAAGGGGATAGAACATGAATAGCATACTAAGTAAAGCAAGTTAAACACATGTTGAGAAGAAAATAATAGACAGAAACAAATTAGTAAAATGATGAACTTAAATAGTAGAAGAATTACATTGGTTTGGAACTTGAATTTAAAATCAAAACATACCAGTAAGGAGATTAGACACAGAGTGCGGAGCAATAGAGTGTAATAATTAGCCTTGACTTACAGCCGACTAATTTGAGTAACAATAGCAAGTTGCAAGAGCAGAAAGTTTAAGTATATGAGAGAGAATTGTGAACTAATGTGATTTAATGTCCAGAAGACTCCCCTTGAGAGTAGAAGAGAGCGATATACATATAGTAGTTTGAAAGATAGGTAAATAAGGTAAGAATCAGATTGTTTAGTGATGATAGGACACAGAATCAATTAAGAATAAAATCAGTCCCAAGTCTTCCCTTAATTAAGGGAATCAGTTCAAACGGTAAAGAACATGTAACAAGTAAGGGAAGAAATCACGTGTAGCTGGAGCAAAACAAATAAGGAAATAATTCAAACACAGTAGGTACAGAGTAAGCAATTAGAGCTAGGTACATAGGATTCTAATTAAGAAAATAACATTAGAATCAATTAACAGTATAGTCAATCACATAATAAGGCAAGAAAATAAAAGGTCGGAAATCAGAAAGGATATTAACACAGGAAATTAAGGATTTAAAGAATCGAAAATGGTATTAATAATTAAGGGACATAGTATAGACTTCCATGAATAAACAGATAAACAGAGTGTAAGAAAATAGAACCAAATTGGAACCCTAATAAAACATTATTAGGGTAAAAAATCAGAAAACACTTCAATCAATCGAGGCATACACATGAGAATCGAACACACACATAGCAGAATCGAAAAGCAAGGATGAACTTCGGAATTATAAAATAGTGTTAAAATTAAGGTTTTAACATAACAAATTAAGATTAAAAAGCAACTTAACAAAAAGTCGTTTAAACATATGAGAATAAGAGAACAACCTTAAAAAGACCAGAAATATTTTGAAGAAAAGTTTCAGAAACCTTAATAGGAAAATAAAGCGATGCTTTGAGAAATCGAAAGGTTTTTTCACAAAACAAACGAAAATAGCTCAGAAAAAACCTCAGTTTTGTTACAGATCTAAGAGGTACAGGAGAAGAGATTAGAGTTTTCTAGAAAATAACCCAAAAATAGAAAATTGATCAACTGCCAAGATCTTACCGGAGCTGGGTCAAGTAGATTAGGAATTGAGCTTGGGGTATTGGGATGATTTAATTGGGGTTTGGGGATGGTTTAATTTAGGCTAAAATCGAAATGAAATAGGCTATATTTTAAATACTCAATTCAAATTAGTTAAAATAATTTATAAAATAGCTAGTAATTATAAAAAATAAATTTCATGCATAGAAAGTAGTTTAAAATGATTATTCAGTATTTTAAAATACAAAGAACTAATATTTGGTAGCAAATAGTACAAAATTATATGCTTGGGTTATAATTGTAAAGTTATTGCAATTATAGCCAAAAGATGCCAATTTGGCTAATTATGAAATAATTTAATCTTATTAGGACCACAAACAATAAATTAAATCATGGAATGCTCTTGAAATCATTTGTGATGCAATTTTGTAATTATTTATTTGGAACAAAATGTTGGACAAATTAATAAAATTGTAGAACAATTATGGAAAAATATCTATTGCTATCAATGTATGACTTTGAAGGTATGTATGCAATACAAAATATTTTTTGGGTAAAATTGGGTATCAACAACTGCCCCTCTTTACCCGGAAAGAATGAAAGAGTTGTCGGATAAAGATATGATGGCCAATTTTTGACCGAGCAAAACGGTTTGAGAGATTTAGATCGCACCCTGACTTCTGAGCTGCCTACATATCCCTGGTTTTACAGGAATCGGGCCGTATGTACCAGTGAAATCTGAGCTGCCTACATATACCAGTGAAATCATCACAAGAACGGACGCAACCTCTAGGATGGGCGAATGAACGGTTTTACGGAGAGATCAAGTTTGATATAGCTGAGGGAACTGGAGAGGGATCTCTCCTGCTGGGATAGTCGTTGCTTGCCGGGTTACCTGCAAATAATAATACTACAAGCATATATTGTGCATAGATTTAAAGATGATGCAGGTTCCCATTGGACTATGAGAGCTGTCTTCGGACGGTTAGGGATGACGTCCTTAGACCATGATGTCCTGGACCATGAATTGCTTGATGAGAGGTTCGCAGACCATGAAGATGGTGCCTCCGAACTATGACGCCTTTGAATAATGATATGCAAAAATTGAGAAAGATCCCATGACATGGTGTCTTCCGGCTATGAGGATGATGTCGTTTAGACTATGACGCCTTTGGACAAGTTAGCGATATTTCAGCCCATGAGATGCAATAATATAATGTTGACAATACATAACTTAGTCTTGCGAATTAGAGGGCAGAGCTTAGCCCGAAAGGGAAGCGAAGTAGATAATGCTTTGACAGACAACATTTAGTCTCGGTGAAAAAGTAAATTGGAGGCAGAGCTTAGCCTCATGGGGGTATGGAGACAGAGCTTAGTCTCATGCAAATGAAGGCAGAGCTTAGCCTTATGCGGGTGAAGGCAGAGATTAGCCTTATGCAAGGGAAGGCAGATATTAGCCTTATGCAAAATAGAGGTATAGCTTAAACTCATGCAAGATAGAGGCATAGCTTAGCCTCATGCGGGGGAAGGCAACGATTAGCCTTATTTAAGGGAAGGCATCGATTAGCCTTATGCAAGGGAAGGCAGATATTAGCCTTATGCAAAATGGAGGTAGAGCTTAACCTCATTCAAGATAGAGGCAGAGCTTAGCCTCATGCAGGGGAAGGCAACAATTAGCCTTATGCAGATGAAGGCAGAGATTAGCCTTATGCAACGAAAGGCATAGATTAGCCTAATGCAGAGTCGAGGTAGAGATTAACCTCATGCATATGGAGACAGAGCTTAGTTTCATGCAAGGGAAGGCAGCGATTAGCCTTATGAAAATGGAGGCAGAGTTTAGCCTCATGCAAAATGCGGGACAGAGCTTAGTCCCATGCAAGATGAAGGCAAAGCTTAGCCTTATGCAGAAGAATAAATAGCAAATGGTAACAGGATTTCTTAGTTGGTAGCAGATATTGATATTGTGATCGTTGTGAGCATTATGACTACGGAGCATGTTTATTCTTTGTGCTGATAGCAAATTTCAGCAAGTGAAATGGTTTCGAGAATTGTGACTTTGAACATGTTTGTCCTTTGTGCTGATAGCAAATTTTGGCATTTGCAACTGGTTGAGATTTGTGACTTCGAAGCGTGTTTATTCTTTGTTCCTGCATCCAAAGAAAAATCATGAGTTTTGTAGATGGGGGAAGGTTGGTTCGTATCCCCGCTGGCTTTTCTCGACTCGTTCTGCTTGGTCTGATGATCTTGTTCATATCATCGGGGTAGCATTTGCCAAACAGAGCTATTTTTGAAAGTAAGCATGCATGATTTTGTAAAGACATAGTATAAAATATATTTTAAGAAATTTAGACGAACCGACGACCGTGACACGGTTCAAGACATTGCAACCTCTCATGCTACGGAATTTTGAGGGTCCTCCTCAAAATTCTTCCCCAGTTAGATGGGTTGACGTCTCTGATTGTTGCGCATGCTGCGATCGGATGAACTTGCTTCGGAATTTTGAGGGTACTCCTCAAAATTCTGCCCCAGTTTCCAATTGTGGGGAAAATGAGATTTTTATTGAATTATGACCGAACCCATAGGGCTGCCTACGTATCCCCTCTTAAACGAGAATCAGGTCAGGCGTAGTTCAATTTACATCATTTGATAAAAGCATAAAGAATTACACATAGTATCGTTTGACTACATCTGAATTGATTGGTTTTGGCAAGACTTCTCCGTCCATTTCTGCAAGTATAAGAGCTCCTCCTGTCAATACTCGGTGAACCATATATGGACCTTGCCAGTTGGGAGAGAATTTACCTTTGGATTCATCTTGATATGGAAAGATCTTTTTCAACACCAGCTGCCTCGGTGTGAACGGTCTTGGCTTGACTCTTTTGTTGAAAGCTATGGTCATTCTGCTCTGATAAAGTTGTCCGTGACACACTTCATTCATTCTTTTTCCGTCTATGTGGTCTAGTTGCTCATAACGACTCTTTATCCATTCTGCATCGCTGAACTCAGCTTCTTGTATGATTCTTAAGGAAGGAATCTCCACTTCGGTAGGAATAACATCTTCCGTACCATAAACCAGCAAGTAAGGAGTTGCCCCAGTTGATGTACGGACTGTGGTGCGGTATCCCAGTAAGGCAAATGATAACATTTCATGCCATTGTTTGTGCTTTTCTATCATCTTTCTCAATATCTTCTTGATGTTCTTGTTGGCGGCTTCTACATCTCCATTCATTTGAGGTCTATAGGTTGTGGAATTTTTGTGCTTGATTTTGAAATTCTCGCACATGGCTTTCATCAGATCACTGTTGATATTGGAGACGTTGTCGGTGATGATTGACTCTGGGACTCCAAATCGACAAACAATGCGGTCGCGAACAAAGTTTTCCACGACTTTCTTAGTCACTACTTTGTAAGATGCGGCTTCGACCCATTTGATGAAATAATCTATAGATACTAAGATGAACATGTGTCCATTTGAGGTTGTAGGCTCGATTGGTCCAATGACGTCCATTCCCCAGGCGGCGAATGTCCAAGGCGAGCTTGTTGCATTGAGCTCACTTGGGGGTACCTTTATCATATCTGCATGTACCTGACATTGGTAGCATTTTCGGACATACTGGATGTAATCCGTTTCCATGGTCGTCTAGAAGTAACCGGCTCTGAGTATCTTCTTGGCCAAGACAAAACCATTCATATGTGGTCCGCAGGTCCCAACATATATCTCTTAAAGTAATTTGGAGGCCTTCTTTGCATCAACACATCTCAGTAATCCCAAATCGGGAGTTCTTCTGTATAAGGTTCCTCCGATGTGAAAGAAATTATTGGACAATCTCCGAAGCGTGCGTTTCTGGACATGATTTGCATGCCCCGAGTACTCTCCCTTTACCAAGTACTCTTTGATGTCGTGGAACCATGGTTTTCCGTCTGCTTCTTTTTCAACATGGGCACAATATGCCGGCTGGCTATGGATCTTTACCGAAATATGATCAGTGAAGTTCTTATCTGGATGTTGTATCATGGATGATAGAGTGGCCAATGCATCGGCGAACTCGTTCTGAATTCTGGAGACATGCCGAAATTCTGTCTTTGTGAACCTCTTTCTCAATTCCTGCACACGGCGCAGATACAGAAGTATCTTGGAATTCTTGGTAGCCCATTCTCCTTGTACTTGGTGTATTAGCAAGTCTGAATCACCAATTACCAGCAACTCTTGAACATTCATTTCAATGGCCATGTTGAGCCCTAGGATACAGGATTCATACTCTGCCATATTGTTAGTGCAAGGGAATTTGAGTTTAGTAGATACCGGGTAATGCTGGCCCGTTTCCGATACTAAAATAGCTCCAATACCGACTCCTTTGAAATTCGCTGCTCCATCGAAGAACATTCTCCAACCATCATAGGATTCTGCAATGTCCTCACCTACGAATGACACATCTTCATCGGGAAAATATGTTTACAGGGTTTCGTACTCTCCATCCACGAGGTTCTCGGCAAGATGGTCCGCCAATGCTTGTCCTTTGACCGCTTTCTGAGTCACATAGACAATGTCGAACTCACTCAGCAGGATTTGCCACTTGGCTAGCTTGTCAGTGGGCATGGGCTTCTGAAAGATATATTTCAAGGGATCCATCCTTGATATGAGGTACGTTGTGTAGGGACAAAAATAGTGTCTCAGCTTCTGGGCTACCCAGGTTACAACACAAAAGGTAGGTTCTAGCAGAGAATATTGTGCCTTGTACGAACTTTTTACTCCGATAATATATAGCCTGCTCTTTTCTCCATGTCTTGTTATGCTGCCCCAAAATGCAGCCGAAAGCTCCATCTAATATTGCGAGGTAGAGTAGCAAGGGTCTACCTGGCCCTGGCGGTACCAAGACTGGCGGTGTTGATAAATACTCCTTGATTCTGTCGAAGGCATTTTGACAATCCTCGGTCCATCTGGTTGCAACATCTTTCTTCACCATCTTGAAGATTGATTCACATATGACCGTGGAATGGGATATGAACCGGTTGATGTCATTAAGGCGTCCCAGGAAACTCATCACATCTTTCTTGTTTTTTGGCGGTGGTAACTCTTGGATGGATTTGACCTTTGATGGATCCAATTCTATCCCTCGGCGGCTGACGATGAATCCAAGCAATTTTCCAGCAGGAACCCCGAATGCACACTTCGGGGGGTTTAATTTCAAGTTGTATTTCCGCAATCTGTTGAAGAACTTCCTTAGATATGCTATATGGTCGGTGGCTTTCTTGGACTTGATGATGACGTCGTCCACATAAACCTCGATCTCTTTATGTATCATGTCAAGGAAGATAGTTGTCATAGCCCTAATATAAGTGGCCCCGACATTCTTTAGGCCGAATGGCATCATCTTATAACAGTATACTCCCTACGGCATAATGAAAGCCATTTTCTCAGCGTCTTTCTCGTCCATCCAAATCTTATGGTAACCGGCGAAGCAATCCACGAATGACTGAAGTTTGTGCTTGGCACAATTGTCAATCAGGATGTGTATGTTTGGCAGGGGGAAATCATTCTTTGGACTGGCTCGGTTGAGATCCCGATAGTCGACATAAACCCTAACCTTTCCATCCTTCTTGGGTACTGGCATGATGTTGGCTAACCACGTTGGATATTCAACTACCGTGAGGACCTTGGCGTGGATTTTCTTGGTAACCTCCTCTTTGATTTTCAGACTCATGTCAGGCTTGAACTTTCTGAGCTTCTGCTTTACCAGCGGGCACATTGGATTGGTTGGCAACTTGTGAGCCACAATGGAGGTGCTTAGACTAGTTATGTCATCGTACGACCATGCAAATATGTCTTCATACTCTTTCAAGAATTGTGTGTATTCTTTTCTCTCTAATGGTGTCAAGCGGATGCTGATGCGAGTTTCTTTGACAGTTTCTGAATCTCCTAGGTTGACTACCTCAGTTTCGTCCAGATTAGACTTAGGTCTGTTCTCAAAGTCCTTAATTTCTCTAACAATTTCATCGGGTATGGCATCCTCTTCTTCTACTGTCCTTTTGTTGCGTTGTCTCATTGCATGTCACAGTCATTGGGTTCATCAAGACAGGAAATAGTAACGCCCAGGACTCGTTGGGCCCTGTATGTTTTGACAGTCCAATTCTTAAGGAATGATCCTTTGCTCGCGACTTGGATGGAAGGGCCTTCCTCCTCGACAATAACACAACAGTTCATGTCTTCATCTTCCAGGAATAGATTCTTCAAGGCTTCCAATGCTTCTTCTTCTTCTGACCCCCATATGACGTCAGCTTGCTGGAAGGTCTGCTCCAGATGCGGGATGGATTGTTCCAATGGGTAGTAAGGGTTGTGCCATGGTGGCGACCAGTTTTTGTACTCTTTCCAAGTGTACTTGTATCCCAGAAAAAAAATGGTGCCATGGCGTTTCAGCTGTATTGGTTTGGAAATCCCTTGAAGATTATTGCCGAGTCTTTTGCCAAGCTCGTACCCGCTCCAATTCAATATTCTTTCGATCTTACTGTCCCACCACTTATCCTTGTCTATTGCGTTAACCCGCTCGATGTGGTGGTAGGTTTATACACCCAACCTTCTTCTACCTTCAACCACCGGGATGGTCTAGCGGCTATATATAGGGTTGCTTCCATCTCCATGGATGATTACTTCTTGGTGGTTCCACTCAAATTTCACTGCCTGATGTAATGTTGATTCCACGGCCCCAGCGGCATGTATCCATGGCCGTCCCAATAACAGGTTGTAGGATGACGATATATCTATCACCTAAAATTCAACCTCGAACCATGTGGGTCCCATTTGCAGACAAAGATTGATTTCACCAATGGTAGACCTCTGAGAACCGTCTAAAGCTTTTACATTCATGGACCCTTCTCTTATCTCGTGCAATCCCTTGCTCAATTTCTTGAGTGTTGTCAATGGGCAGATGTTGAGGCTAGATCCCCCGTCAATCAGAATCCTGGTGATGAAGCAATCCTCACATTGCATAGTGATGTGCAATGCTTTGTTGTGACTTAGCCCTTCAGGTGGCAGTTTGTCTTCGTGGAATGTGATCTTATGACTTTCCAGCACCTTACCTATCATATTGGCCATTTCTCCACTGGTGATGTTATTAGGAACATATTCTTCATTCAACACTCCCATCAAAGCATTCCTGTGCATTTTCGAATTCTGCAGTAAGGACAGGATGGATATCTGGGCTGGAGTTTTGTTCAGCTGATCGATGATCCAATATTCCTTGGTCTGCACCTTCCTCCAAAGATCATCTGGGCCTGTCTCAATGATGGGTGTTCTGTTAGAAGCCTGTTTGATGGACTTTTCCAATTGTTCAGGTGTATAGACCCTGCTGGTTCTGGTCATCCCCTGTGCGGCGCTAGCTTCTTCTATCTTGACCTTACCTTTCCTTCTTGCTTCAGTTACGTAATCCCAAGGTACAACATTAATGTTGAAATGCGGCATTGTTGACACTGCCACTGTTATTAGTGTGGCTACCTTTACTTCAAATAGGACGGTTAAAATGGCAGGTGGCATTACTTTGACCTCAAACGACACAGGTACATTTGCGGGTGGTGTCGCTTCAAACTCAAATGGTACTTACACAGCTTCCTCGACATCTCCTGGCGGCTGAATCTGGACTATGATAGGATTAAGTGTGACTGCTGGCTTCTTTGGATCATCACCTTCTATGATCAACCCGATCGACCCCTCTGGGTCCTTTTCTTCCTTTATCTCTATCATGTTGATGCTTCCACCTCTATGGTCTCGGAGCGGATTATTGCGGACATTGGGAGTATCTTATTTTGCTTGAATGATTTTATTATCAATCAGAGACTTGATCTTATCTTCTAGTGAGCGACATTCATCAATGTTATGTCCCTTCATACCGGAATGGTATGCACAAGCTTTATTTGGATTGAACCACTGGGATGGATTCTCAAGGGTCACAGCAGGGTTAGGAGTAACATAACAAACAACTTTTAATCTTTCGTACAACTGGTCAATAGGCTCCGCAATGGAAGTATATTGCTTGGGCGGTCTGCGGTCAAATTTGGGTCGAGGTCTTGGGAAATTTTGGCGAGCAAGGGGTGACTGGAAGTGAGATGGTTTAGAGTTGTATGTGTAATAAACAGGGGCTGGTGGGGAATATCTGGGAGATGTGGGTTGATAAGTAGGTTGGGGAGATGGCTGATATGTTGGTGGAGATGTTGGCTGATATGTAGTGGGGAGGTTCGGTATACCAAAGGGGATTTGGGTCCCTGTGCAACCATTACCGTTATCGTGTCCTTCTTCTTGGATATGCCCCCAGACTGCAAGGATTTGTTTGTGTCTTGTAGTGCTTCAAAGTTGGTAACCATCCCGCTCTTAATACCTTCTTCAATTCTTTCTCCTAACTTGATGATGTCAGAGAATTTGTGATTTTCAATCACCATCAGCCTCTCATAATATTGTGGGGAATATCTGGACGAAGAATTTGTTTATTTGTTCTTCATCTAGGGCAGGCCTGACCTTAGCTTCTTCAGACCTCCAGCGAGTGACATACTCGCAAAAACTTTCAGTGGGATTTTTCTTAAGATTCTGTATGTAAAATACGTCTGGTGCATTTTCCGTATTGAACCTGAACTGGTCCATGAAGTCTGATGCCATGTTCACCCACTTGGACCACTTCTTAGGGTCTTGGCTGATGTACCAAGAAAAAGCATCTCTAGTGAGGCTCCTCATAAATAATTTCATACGAATCTTCTCGTCTCTTCCTACTCCAACCAATTTATCACAATAGGTCCTCAGATGGACCCTAGGATCACCTGTACCATCGAACATCTCGAACTTAGGAGGTTTGTAACCCTCTGGTAGTTCAACCTCGGGATGTATGCAGAGATCTTCATAGTTCAATCCTTCAACTCCTTTACTTCCTTCAACGCCTTGAACTCGGCTAGTCAGCTTCTTGAGTTCTTCGACCAAATTCTTAATAAGCATATCCTTCTCATAGGATTCAGGTGTGTAAGAAATGGGTTGCGTGGAGTGAGGTAGAGTCTCCACGTATATAGGGTTGTTATGATGGCCTGGTGCCTGAGCACAGAGATGGTCATTTGTGGAGTTTTGTAGTTCAGGGATGATCAGTGGGGTATTTCTCGGAGTGTGGCAAGTGTTGTGTTGGTGTTGTGGTGGAATAGTTTGATTTTTCGGTGGAGTCGTATGGTGGTGAGTTGTAGGAGGATTCTGTTTGTTTGGGGTATTTTGAGGAGGTATGGGGTTGTGAGTGTTTGGATGATTGACATCTGGAACACTAAGTGAGAAGGATAGATTTTCCAAATTTCGGACATGCTCAAGCTCCCCTTGGAGCTTCAACAACCTTTGCTCGAGTTGTGACATAGCGTCGTTCTGGACCTGAGTACCTTGACTGCCAGAAGCTTCTGTTCGTTCAGTTGGCATTGTGTTTTCCTTTCCAATATTTCTCAAATATTCCATTTTGCCTTTGCCTTTGCTTTTTCCCTTAGGTGGACTAAGAGGAGGAGAAGGTGGAGGGACCCTGGATCTTGTGTGGTATGATGATGATGCCAGAATGCACGAACCAACCTTTAGGGAGGGGAATAATCAAAAGAAAGAAAACAAAAACAAAAGGTAGCCAAGTCACTGAGGATTATGAGAAGATATTGCAATATTTAAACACATATTGCAGGAGTATAAAAATGTGTCCTAATTTGGGAGCCTCGTTGTGCTCGAGGTAGGCTTAGCGACAAGTTGATTTGGAGAACTTAGATGCCAGAATGACTCACCTCATTAATATAAATAGACGAATCCAAAACGATACTAAAATAATAAGCAGGAAATAAAGTCACTAATGGCACTTGGCCTTATTACATTGATAAAAGCAAAAAGGAAAACCTATCCTACTTGGTCCCAGAAAGACCTTCCCCAGATTCGGCATCCTTGATCCATCGAACAAATTCCCTAGCTCACGCAGTCCCAGCAGTAGGTACGCTCTGGCCAGGTGTCCTCCTTCATTTCCCTCGGCTTTCTGACAGTCTTAGACCCTCTTGATGATCTTACCTTCTAGCTCTACTATGCCTCGCTCCAAGTATTCCAGTTTCTTGTTGGAACGGATGGCCATGTCTTTCCATTATTTGATTAACCTTTTGTTGGTTTCATGTATCTCTCGGTGCTCATTCTCAGAGTTGTGGATCCTTTTATGTAGCCTATTATACTTGACCTGAGCCTTGGCATTCTCGTCTATGATTCTGTTGCCTCGGCTGATTCCTGGCCTCACTAACCCATCCAAGTCGTCTTCCAACCACGCCGGGTAGAAAGGTGTGCATCCTGCATAGTACCTGTCTGGTTCAATTGTGTTCTTCTCCATTATGATTTTGCAGTGACACATGTGTTGGGATTTGCACTTATAGGGGATGTCGTCATCCTGGAAATTCGCTCTGAAGAGGCTCATTTTATCAACCCTCGGCACAACTTGCTTCCTGCCTGCTTGTCTCATGACTCGGAGAGGAACGTAAGGATATATACCTCTCAACCCGATCAACATTAGGTGTGGTGCATCCCTAGACCTGATGATGAATTCGTCCGTTGGAAACCACATGAACATCCATTGTACCTGCTCCACAGTTAGGTTATCAAAGAACTCTACCCACTCCTTGGCAGTCTCTGGCTAAGCAAATCTGCCGGGAATATATGTCATCCGCTTGGGGTGATGGAAGGTAATGTGATCATTCCACGCCCTTCGCGGAAACTCTTGACGATACTGCCCCTTTTGAAGATATTCTAAGAGCCATAGTTGCAGCAACATGTTGCAATCCTCAAAATGCTTGGCTCCTCTTTGACAGCGTTTCAAGGCTCGGTAAATGTCTGATATGATCATTGGGACAATGCTGAAGGCTTGCCCATCAATCCCTTCCATCAAGTCCTTGGTTACCATGGCTAACCTAGTGTGAATCTTTTTCCTCTTGGTTGGAAACACGATTAATCCCAGAAAGCAAACAATGAATAAAAATACCCAGCGGTGGATATGCCCGTGATAGGTACTGTATGATTTGTTGTGACCGTACCTTTCATACAAGTACTCGAAGGGTATGTATGACTGTTTCAGACACTCCAACTCCGCATTCTTTTTCAACCCCATCATTTTCAGGAAAACTCTGCCCGTGCGGTTCTCGGGCACCAACAACCCAGGGGTCTCCCAAACAAACCCAGCTAGTCCTCCTATCTCTTCTAACAGTGGTGTCATCTCAATATTCTCAAAGCGTAATACAGCTCTTTCGTTATCCCAAAATAAGGTGGCAGCCTCGATCAACATGTTGTTTGATTGGATGTCCAGGAGTGAGGGTAGATTGCCCAGGTATTTCTTGACGTGTTTCTTATTGCTGGAGGGAAGATCCTCCCACCAATTCAGGAGCATTGAAGGGATATTGCTAACCATACCGAATCTGGGGACCTCGTGCCTCATTTTCTGCAAAACAAAAATAGTTAGGCCCTTACCCCCTCCAAACTCGACTATTTATACATTTATGATTAGCATACATGCATTTAGTTCTCCAAATAAATGCACAGAACATGATTGCGTCCGTTGGGATTATGAAACCCTTTGGACAAGGCTATCTTAAAGGGTTATTGTGCGAACGACACGTTAACCCGGCTAGGTTTGATCATGATGCATGCACAGTATAACCGAGTAAGGTTTTCTATGGGGTTTTAGACGGGTACCCTTGAGCGGACAACTCAAGGGGGAAGGCATGGAACCATCGACTGCACCACTGATCGACTAGTTTTACTGCAAATAAGCCTTTTCGAATTTAATGGTGATATAAATAGGAAGAGCGCAACCACTCATCAAGCGTTGCTATAGGATTTTTTTTGGCACGAGTGGAATATGATGTTGAGCATGATTTTGCAGCAATAAATAATCAATAAAAGCACGTTGTCATGTATTTGCACGTTATGGAAGCGATAAATACAACAATTATAATTTAAAGCAGTTACAAAGGAAAATAAGGAAACATGTCAGTTTTGTCCTTGGAAAAATAAATACTTGAAAGAAATAGACAATCAAATTGCACATAAGGGGAAAGGGAAAGGGTGCAGGTATTATCAAAGCAAAGATACAAATTCACAAAGCAGTTTGAAATAGTAAAAGCCTAATATCCCCAGCAGGGTCGCCATGCTGTCGTGCCCCCTTTTTCCTCTCCTCTCGGATCGGTCAGGGTTTTTGACATTATTGGGACAACTCGTTTCCTTTTGGGATGTGGGATGTACGGATTTGAAGAGTCTCCACTGTAGACATGTAATTTTGACCCTCCCGAGATTTTACACATTTTAGCGTATAAATATTTAATTTAGGCCTAATATCGTTATTTTAACTAGTTGTAGCTATTTTACTTTACTTTATCACGAAAAATTAAAAAAATACAAAAATAGTTTCATTTTTATCTATTTAATTAAGGTATTAGGTATTTTTAATAGTTATTATTGTAGGAGTTAATATTTTTAATCTAGTAGAGTTAAATGGCCACTTTTTAAAGGTAAATTTGGCCAAAAATTTAGCCCAATTTCGAAGCCCAATAAGACCTAGCCCAAACCCTTACAACCTTACCCTAATACCCTCTTCTTCTACCTTAAGACCTGACCCCAAAAATAGATCAGACCCAAAAAAAAACGAGCAACACTCCCAACCCCTTATCTCCATCCCTACACACAACCACCGCCAGCTTAAAACCCGCCAAAAAATTGCCGGCCACCACCTTCTCGCCATGCCTTAGCAACCAGACCTCCTCATCGTCACTCAATCAACAACCACGCTTTCTTCACAAAGCTTCAGCGCTGCCTTCTTCCAAACAACCTCCTCCATTCAAAAACGTCCACCCTTCACGAAAAATGCACACACACACGACAGCAACAGAGGAGAAAAACCTAGCAGCACCACCTTGAATCTCCATCTCCAAATCCAGCGAGCCCTTGAAGTAGCGTCGCACGTCTAGGACAACTATGCCTCTTCCTTCGTTTCTTCTCTCTATCTTTTGTTACTACCTCAGCCGGATACCTATAAGATGAAACGAGATCTGGCTGGAGAAGAAGGAGCACCGACGACTCTATTTCTTGCTGGCCGAGCTCGAGTCGGGTTAGTTGAGGTTCATTGAGGTTTCCCGGCGAGGTTCATCGTTTCGTGTCGAGCTTTCCATTTTGTCGTCTGATTTCCTAAGTTATGGTTTGGAGTTTCCAGATAATATAAGGTTCCTTTCTCTTCTTAATATACTTCTTAGTTCCATGGTATTTGCTGCAATTTTATTTGCCTTTGTGAAAGTTAGATGGCACTCTCGTTAATATGTGATTACTAGCATGCTTAAATCATAAGTCCTCTCTTTTGTTGCTGGGTTACTTTTGAGCGCTTATGTTTGTTCATTATTCTGTTTATGCTGGGCTTATTTTCGTGTTGTTTTTTTCTTAGTGTGTTGTGTGATTAATCTCAATAACAATATATTTTCTTATCTATTTGAGTTATTTCTTTTAAGTAGCTAGTTTGATATGTAAGATTAAAGTTACAAGAATGTTCTTCAATGAACTAATGGACTCTCCAATTCACCTTGCCTTGATTTCATTTTAATCCTATATCTTAGTGACTAATTTGTTCTGTCAGTACCCATTTTATTCAGGCCACGAGTTTTGATTTGATTTCAATACTTGTTGGTAGTAAAAGTTAGAGAAGATTATGTTTGGGTTTTATTAAGTGTAATGACTTACTTCCTCCACTATAATATAATTTCCATAGTATTTATGCCTCACAGCAATCCCAAAGTTTAGGAAAATAATTCAAATGTGCTAGTTGCTTTAGGAGCGATTAATAATAAATTATCGTGGCTATGGGTTCGGTTCTCGTGGCATGGTCGCGATACGTAAATCCCAATTCGGCTGTGCATTTTATGTGACTCGAGCATAACTTCGATTATTAATAAAATAAACAAGTCAAAAATCGCGGGTGCATTTTATGTGGCGCGGTTCACAACATGTACTAAAACGACAAGTGTACGAAATCGTAACTTGTTTCAAAACAATTCCATAAATAATTAAAAGCGGTATAAAAGCAATAATGCACAAAAGGTTTTAAAACATGTAATCAATTAGATAATTAGGCCAATTAATAATAGTTGAGCAACCGTGCTAAAACCACGGAACCCGAGAATGCCTAACACCTTCTCCCGGGTTGCCAGAATTCCTTACCCGGATTTCTGTGTTTCGCGGACTGTAAAACAGAGTCAAAACTTTCCTCGACTCGGGATTTAAATTAAATCGGTGACTTGGGACACCATAAACTATCCCGAGTGGCGACTCTGAATTTTAAATAAAATAATCTTGTTTCGATTATCACTTAAATTGGAAAAAACTCCCTTGTACCCTTCCGGGGTTAGTAAAAAGGAGGTGTGACAGCTCTGGCGACTTCGTTGGGGACCAAACCCAGAATCTCTTGTTCAGGGTTCAAGAATTCGAGCTTAGAATAATTGTTATATGTTGGATTTATTTATTACCTGATTTTATTTACATGTTTGGGCCTAATGTGCTAAATGTTGCTTTTTACTGCTTTAATATTATCTGAACTGTATATAAACTGCTACGAAATCCCTCTTTTCTATCTTCTGAGGAGTGCACTCTGGCGTGACTTCTTTCTGTTAGTGTCGTATCCCAATTTAGAACGATGTTCGGACAAGTTGCAAAGCCGGATAATTTTTGGTAACCGGTACGTTGCCCCT